>OVBA01000513.1:0-62107 GCA_900406435.1 Lepidium aucheri | reverse complement strand
AACATGTGAAATCTATAAAATCATAAAAACATCAAAAATGACATGAAATATTATTTTAATAAGGTTATAACCTACGAATTTACAAGAAAATAAGTTATTTATTAAAAGCATGCAAAATCTATAATATCTTACAAGTAATCAATAATGGTACTAAATGTTATTTTTTAGAAGGTTATAACTCACAAATTTGTGTTATTTTTCCAATAACATGTGAAATCTATAAAATTATAAAAATATCAAAAATGACATGAAATATTATTTTTAGAAGGTTATAACCCACTAATTTGAAAGAAAATCTGTTATTTAATAAAAACTTGCAAAATCTATAATCTCTTACAAGTAATCAAAAATGATGTGAAATAATATTTTTAGAAGGCTATTACTCACAAATTTGTAGAAAAATGAGTTGTTTTTCCAAAACATGAGAAATCTATAAAATCATAAAACTACCAAAAATGACATGAAATATTATTTGTAGAAGCTTATAACCCACGAATGTGCAAGAAAATGAGTTATTTAGTAAAAAAATGCAAAATCTATAATCTCTTACAAGTAATAAAAATGATGTAAAATGTTATTTTTATAAGGCTATTATTCACAAATTTGTAGAAAATGTGTTATTTTTTTAAAACATGTGAAATCTATAAAATCATAAAAATATCAAAAATGACATGAAATATTATTTTTAGAAAGTTATTACCCACGAATTTGTAAGAAAATGAGTTATTTAGTAAAATTATGCAAAATCTATAATCTCCTACAAGTAATCGAAAATGATGTGAAATGTTATTTTTAGTAGACTATAACTCACAAATTTTTAAAAAAAATGAGTTATTTTTCATAAAACATGTGAAATCTATTAAATTATAAAAAATATCAAAACTGACATGAAATATTATATTTAAAAGGTTATAACCTACGAAATTGTTATGGCGCTTGTGCATCGAAGTATAAAACGGATTTTCTATGCTTTTCCAAACCCCATGGCTGGATGTCTAGGGAAAAAGAGTTTAAACCACCATTACGCAGTGTTTAGAGTTTTGGTGTCTGATGATGCACTCAACCACATATAAGTCGTAGTGGGCCTTGGGCTTTATAAAATTGAGGCTATTACTGGGTTTTAGGCTTTAAAGATAAAGGCTGTTAATGGGCCTAAAGCTTTTACTGATCAAATCGTCAACAGTGGACAAGTCGTAGCTACCTTAGTGGGCCTTGGGCTTTATAAAATTGAAGATATTACTGGGTTTTGGGCTTTTGGGCTTTTTTACATGGGTTTACATTTGTTTATGGTAAAGTAATATAGGGGCTTTATTGTCATTTTAAAAAGATAGAATAAACCCTAATTTACATGGATTTGGCTCTAAAGTGCCCAATTTTTTGTAATTTTTTTAATTTGAAATTTGAGTTTTCAAAAACGAATCAGTGCCTCCAAACATATTTTATCATCACGCGAATCAATGATTCTCTCACTTTTCTTCTTCTCCTTCACGCTTCTCTGATAGAAACTCTCATTTCTGAAAAAGATTAATCTTTTTATCGGAAAGTAATCGGAGAGATTCATTTCGATCATCTGAGAAATAAGGTACCGGCGATTCTCCATCCCTGATTCGTTATACGTTGGTAGATTTTGAGTTTTGTCTAACTTAGAAATGTAGTTTGAATCTTATATATGTTTTAGGCTGTTTTAGTTTTTTGATTGGATCTGCAATTGTTTCGTCTGTTTAATGTTTGTTTTATCTTAAAGTTTTGTTTTTGTGAAAGTGTGAATATCAGATTTGAGTTAAAAGTTTTCTTATGTGTTTGAATTACAGAAGAAAGTAGAATGGATTCTACACAGAACCGGGTTGTATCAGTGAAGATGTGGCCACCGAGTAAGAGTACTCGGCTGATGCTTGTTGAGAGGATGACTAAGAACATAACCACACCATCAATCTTCTCACGAAAGTATGGTCTTTTAACTGTGGAGGAGGCTGAGGAAGATGCAAAGCGAATTGAAGAGTTGGCTTTTGCTACTGCCAACAAGCATTTTCAGAATGAGCCTGATGGTGATGGAACTTCTGCTGTTCAGGTTTATGCAAAGGAATCTAGTAAGCTTATGCTTGAGGTTATCAAACGAGGTCCAAAGGAAGAATCTGAGGTTGAGGTGAAGAAGAATGGTGATGTCTTATTTGATATATCTGGTGGGCGTAGAGCATTCATTGAGGAAGAGGAAGCACGCAAACTTTTGAGGCCTTTGACTGAGCCGAATAACTCGTATACCAAAATCCGTTTTAGCAACAGGAGTTTTGGCTCTGAAGCAGCCAAATTTGCTGTGACTGTTTTGTCTTTAATCAAGGATCAGTTGACGGAAGTGGATCTCTCGGATTTTGTTGCAGGACGACCAGAGGCAGAAGCACTTGAAGTTATGAATATGTTTTCATCTGCTTTGGAGGGTTGTAAGCTAAAGTGTTTGAATCTCTCTGACAATGCTTTGGGAGAAAAAGGAATTAGAGCATTTGGTTCTCTCATTAAGTCTCAGAATGACTTAGAGGAGCTATATCTGATGAATGATGGCATTTCTGAAGATGCTGCACGAGCAGTTCGTGAGCTACTTCCTTCTACTGATAAAATTAAGGTTCTTCAGTTTCATAACAACATGACAGGAGATGAAGGAGCGATTGCCATTGCAGAGATTGTCAAGCAGTGTCCATCTTTGGAAGATTTCCGGTGTTCATCAACAAGGATTGGTTCAGATGGTGGTGTTGCGCTAGCTGAAGCACTCGAACTCTGTAGCCACTTGAAGAAACTTGATCTTCGTGACAACATGTTTGGAGTAGATGGTGGAATTGCCCTAGCCAAGACTTTATCCGTGTTGACTAATATAACCGAGATCTATATGAGTTACCTGAACTTGGAGGATGAGGGAACAGAGGCACTTTCTGAAGCTCTAATGAAGTCAGCCCCTTCTCTTGAAGTTCTAGAACTAGCTGGGAACGATATTACTGTAAAATCCACTGGAAAACTGGCAGCTAGCATCGAATCGAAACAGTCTCTTACAAAGCTGAATTTATCTGAAAATGAACTCAAAGATGAAGGGTCTATCTTAATTGCAAAGGCAATTGAAGGTCATGATAAGTTGGTTGAAATTGACATGAGCACCAACATGATCAGAAGAGCTGGAGCAAGAGCCTTAGCACAATCTGTTGTGAAGAAACAGTCCTTCAAGCTTTTGAACATTAATGGAAACTTCATTTCTGAGGAAGGTATTGAGGAGGTTAATGACATGTTTAAGGACTCTCTGGAGAAGCTCGTTCCTTTGGATGATAATGACCCTGAAGGAGAAGATTTTGAAGATGAAAGCGAAGGAGAAGAAGATGATGAAGACAATGAACTCGAATCAAAGCTCGGAGGTCTGAAAATCAAGCAAGAGGAGTAATAGGAGAAGGTGACGTCTTGCTCTTGTTGGTTTGTAGGTAGGTTTGGTTTGACCTCTCTAAATGGTAAACGTATTAAAGTAGAGTTATGTAAGGATCTAAGACTGTCTTCAAATCGAATTCCCGTGAAATGAAGTTTTTATCTTTCATGTAAACCAGAATTGTTGTTGCCTTTTGGTTATGAATTTTAAACGATCTTTTAGCTGAAATTATGTTCATTTCATGATTTGGTTGTGACGTTACGAAGATGCTGTGTTTTTTTCTCATAAAATAACGAAAATAGAAAAAAGTGCAACATGAGGAGTTTTCGGGAGGTCATCCGTCTTAGTACTACTCTCGTCCAAGGACCTTTATGGCATATCAGATCAAGCAGCCACTGGAGTTTTGATGGCCTCAAGTATCTTATCATCTAACTCAAACTTGATCTCTTTCTTATCTCTACCAATCTTTACATACTCTTCATATCTCTCCTTGAGATCTTCAGGTAGATTTGTTTTACTTTCCCACCCGAATATCTCCTTTGCAGCTCTTGGCTCTGCATAGAAATGCTGCAACCAAACAGTGACAAGGTTACGAAACTAGTCAATGAAAGAAGAGAAGAGCTTCTATTGAGTTTAGTTTTACCATATTTCTGAATGGAAAAGCCTTCTTAGCATCAATACCAATAGCTTTAGGATCATAATGAACAATCTCAACTGTTTTACCAGCAGCAGCAGCACAGAGCTTAGCCATACCATCAAGAGTAATGGCTCTATCACTAACACAATTGAAAATGTTGCAACATGCAGCTTCAGGGTTTTGTACAGCAGAAGTCAACATAGAAGATAAGTCCTTCACATGAGATATGTTGGTTAACTGCATTCCTGATCCGGGAATTGGCACTGCTCTATCCCTAACAATCCCTGAAAACACATTTCACCATTACATGGTGAGATTCTGTCTTTGAATTGAAATATAAAATCCTTAGAGGTTTGAGAAACTTACGATCGAAGAACCATTCCTCACAGTCTTTGTTGTTACCAGAGCCAATCATGTACTGTGGTCTAAATGAAGCCCAATTACCGAATGTTTCTGCTAAGTACTTCTCCACTCCTACATGACCTGCATCAGCTTTAACTGCGTCCTGTGTATTGAGGAAGAAGACATAGTCACATAAGTAGTGGTTTGAGAAGACATAAGTAAAGTGTTCTGAGTTTACTTACTCCTTCAACGTGAGGTGGTTCTTCAGTGGCCTTATAGATTCCGGCGCTGCTTATAAACAGGAATTGCTTCACACCGGAGCTTTTGGCCCAATCCACCACTGGCCTGTTCCAACAAATCCAGCTATGATCATCCAATCTTTTCTCCATGGAAATTCTAATAAACATTCTCTGTGTAATGTAAATTATAAACAGACCTAACAGTATCCAAATCCTTGCCATTGTTATCAAGCACAACGTCAAATGTTTCACCTCCGAATATATTAGCTACATCAGATGGATTTCCCCACACCGTCTTTCCTCCCTCGCTGACAATTTCCTGCAAGTCGGAATTTGGATCGATTTAGAAATAGAAAACAAAGAACATTGTTGGAGGAAAGTTGTAAAGCTTACGGAGAATCGGTTGAACGGAGGTTTCTTCATCTTATCGGAAGATTCATCACCGACAGTCATAATAGTGACGCCATGACCAGCGGAGAGAAGCTCTTTAGCGAAGTAAAAGCCGATCACAGCGTGACCACCACTGTTGGTGTTAACTATAAGTACATTCTTCTTCTCACCGACGGAGCTGGCCTTAACAGTAAGAAATCTCTGAGAAGATAGCTTTCGAGAACTCCTCAAAGAGTTTGTGAAGAAAGAAGAAGATGATGAAGAAGAAAGAGACGAAAAAGAGGAAGAAGAAGAAGGAAGAGAGAAACGGTGGAGAGAGAGCAGATTATTATAGATAGGAAACGTTGATTTTGTGGAGAGAAACAGAGAAAAAGATGATAAAGCCGCCATTTTAGTGAAGTTTGCTCTGTTCTGATTCTTAGTTTTTAAGCCTTTTTGTTTGGTCTTATGAGAACCAGAAGAATATGTAAGGCTATTATAGGAGATAACATATAACGATCGGGTCCATAAATTCCAAACCACTCAACCTCAAGACAAAAGTCACAAAACCATATCATAATTGCACATAATGTGTTGATGAGAATTGCAACAAAAAATGTTAAATGTTTGTAAAAGAAAGAGATATGGCTGTACCTTATGTTATTACAGACATATACAAAGCAGATGAATCTGTCAAAGAAGAAGATCAAAGTCATTCTATATATGTTTTTGGTGGATGAGGCTAATCTTCAAGTATTCTTCCTTGCGGAATAAGCACGGTAAGCTGCTAATCCTGCAAACCCAACAGCTGTACCTACTGCAATTTCATTTCATATATATGTTACAAAGCTTTGATTTTGAATGGTTTAAGCTCAATATTGTGTTAATATTGTGAATAAGAGAAGAAGAAGAAGGACCTGAGACAAATAGAAGTGAGTTATTCAAGAGTTGACGGAAATTCTTCCTTCTTCTTCCTGAAACAGTCTCTGGAATGCCTAAGTGAGGGTTCTCTGCTGCAGTCACAATTCTAGCGAAGAGACTATTTGGCTCTCCAAGTTTCATGCTTAATGACACTGGCACGTCTATTCCCAAGTCCATGCAAACCTGTTCTTATCCCAAGCTTAATATTAAACAATCATCAATCATATCCAAATCATACCATAGAGTAAACAAGATTGATGTATTACTACCCTATCACACTCTTGCACTGCCATTGGATATGGATCCAAATCATCTTTGGCTGCAACAAGAAGACATGGGCTCTTATAACCGCTTTCTTCTCCCTTCCGTGATACCTCCATCAATATTTCTCTCGCTTTTTTCCATGAGTACATATCTGAACTGTAATACATCACCATATAAAAACATTTCTTGCTAAGTCTGTGTTTTTGTTATTCTCATTCACATATATGAGGTGCATATAATCTGAGCTAACCTGTCATAGACAACCACAGTAACATCACATGCAGCCAACGATTCCTTATTTGCGAGAAACTTTTTAACTCTGTCCTCTGGTATTTCCCGCAATATGAGGGTTTTCTTAGTACCCTGAAAAGTCTATTTAACGATTAAAATAAGAAAGAATCCACATTAACCAATCATCCACATCTGATAAATAACATGAACTTTTCGACTTATGCTACTAACCCGAGTCTGATCAATTATGTTTGCTGCATATCGTTCACCCACTGTTGCCTTGTAGCTGTTCGAAAATTTCCTGGAGTTGAAACACAGCTTAGAGAATATAAGATGAGTAGACAGACCTATATAAATCAAGCACAGGCACAGCGCTGATGATGGAACAAATTTTGAACTATTTTACCTTTCTAAAAAAGAATCAAGGAGTGCAGACTTTCCAGATTTTTTAGGGCCAAATACAAAGCACTGAAACACATTCCTTTCTGTTCGTTGCTTCTTACGATCCATTGATCTTTTCCTAGTAACAGAAAATGTGGAAGCTGGGTCGAGACCATAACCTATATATGCTAGGTTTGCCAAACTTTTAAGAGGATCTAGTAGAGTCATTAGAGCCCACTGCATTAAGACATAACAAAGCATAATTAACATGGAAAAGAATGTTGAATCTGATAGTTGGTCATGATGAAAATGAAAGCTTGATTCTAATTTAGGTCAGAACAACAGCAAGCATACAAACCTCAGACATAAACCCATCAATTGTCAACTTTCCATCTGGTGTTTTCTCTGCAGCATCTTTATAAGGGGCCTCAAGCCAAGGACTGAAATCGTAAAGCAGAGTGTACATGTCAACGAACACAATCCGGACATGGTATACATATTCATGTTCAAAAGCATTAAAGACATTAACAAGCAAATTCAAAAAGAAAGAAGGATAAACCACTAAACAAAACTTGGGAACAACAGTTGTTAAACATCAATTACAGAGGTAAGAATTAGCAATAAATCAGGCAAAAAAAGTGATCACCAGAAAATCACCTATCTGGAGCTGTTTGAAACAAATGATCTAGCTCAGATGGCATTAACGCTCCATCCTACATAGCAGCAACACAAAAAAACATTAAAGAAGGTATTATCTGACAACAGTATCTTTGTTAAGTAATTAGAGAAACAATCATACACACATTATCAAGGTCATATAACTGGAAGATTCCACTCAGAAAGTCCATAGCTTCCTCTGAAAGCTCGATGCTCTGCAAGTGATAAAAGAATAGAGTGCAAAAAACTATTTAAAAGGCAGAATAGCATGTGTTTCATATCCTTTTGCTAACCGAACAATTTACAGATAAAGTACGAATTGAAACAACACACACCTGATCAGGAGAATGCTTTGCTGGAATAGATAGTAAATTGATGTTGAGTTCCAAAGAATCATTGTAACCACATTTCCGTAGGATAGCCCATGCTGTCTCTGGGCGACCTCTCTCAATGAATAGGGAAAAAAGAAAAAGGAATCCCGGAAATGTAAGACCGAGATCAGTAACTCCATCTGGTTGCCTCTCTTGTACTACTCTCTTAACTCCAATAAGTTCAGCAGGATCAAGTGGAGCACCAAAACAATTCACCTATTGATAAAGTTTGCAGCATCATATATGTATGTCAAAGGATGGGGAACTTTCATGAATGCAATAATCAGTGGCTAATAGAGAAAGAAAACCTGAAAATCATTCAACTCTGCATCATTAAGGGCACCATCCATATCATGATCACAAAGCTGGAATATTCTTAGTACTGCCCTGCGGAGGCGAGGTTTTAAACATTGCCTTTCTTGATCAAACAACGGAAATGTTGGATGAAGGACCGCTTTTGATGCATAATAGAAAACATCAGGGGCCTGGAAATAAGAAAAGAACACTCACTACATACCTGTATCAATAGTAATTTGCTCACACAATAAAACCACAAACATACCTGTATAAGAGTCAATGCAGAACACTCAATACATGTTTCTATCTCTCTATACTCCTTCATGATCGGCGCCATTACTTCCTCTAATTTCGCGGGAGAACGTTCATCCCGTAAATCAAGCTTGCAGCCCGCCACAATCACTGGTGCTTTGATCTTGATATATACATATAATTATAAATTAAAGACTTTCTTGAACGAAAATGTATGTATAAAAAAAAGCTTACACCAGTAAATCACTAACCTCTAGACGCCGAAGCTCAGGAAGCCAATAAGATTTCAAACGATCAAGAGTTGCAGGATCGTCACACGCATATGTGAGAATCACTACATCAGCCCTCCTAAATTCTTCGATGAGCTTTATCCTATTGTCAATACTAATAGCAAATAACATCGCAATAATCAGTAGATTGAGGATAATGCTTAAAGATCATTGACGATACAGTGATGTGCAAATACAAAGAAAAGGGGAAGAAGCAACACCTAGAGGGAGTATCGACGATGGTGATAGGTATATAGTCAGGGAAAGTATCGGCGGGAAGAGTAGTTGGAGGAAGGACGCGAGGGACATTTTCTGGGAAAGTTTCGGAGGCGACGGCAGAGATCAGGCTAGATTTGCCGGTTCCTTTGTCTCCGGCGACGACGACTCTGAGGTTGTTACGGCCTTCAACAGCAGTGAAACCACCCAGCATCGGAAACCGAGAGATTCGAGAGGTAGAGAGAGAGAGAGAGAGACGACGGTTAATTCCAGAGATGAGAGATTTGATGTACGACTATAAAATTTTGCCGGCCTCTACTGACGTGGATGGATGGTCCAGATATCTAATCGGGTTGACCCGACGCGTGCTCCGCAAGCGAATTTTTGTTAATGGGCCTCCTTTTCTAGAAGCAGCCCAAGTCATTCTTATATTTTCTTAACTTTTGCTCTCTTTTTTTTGGCAAAACAAATCTTTATTAATCATAGACCAAGGTAGCTTGGGCATTCGGTTCGGTTTTTTTGCGATTCCAGGTTCTAGAAATATAATAACCAATAAGTACATATTAAAATTCAGTTTCGTTCTGAAAAGTAGACCGAATGAATCTCAAAATAATATTAGTTTGATATCAAATGGTTAATTGTAATCAAAAGTAATCAAAATATTTTAATACTCACTAGATTAGTTTTTATTTGGTAATTTTCGGTTTTTGGAACCAAACAATTAAAAAAAAAACAAAAACGAACTAAGAACCAAAATTACTTAAAAGTTGGAACTGAACGGTTATTTTCTTGGAATCAAAATTTTTGGGTCAGTTCAGTTCGGTTTTTCGGTTCTAGTTATTATGCCTGGCCTAGACCGAAGGTGTAGCATTCGCAGCTAAGATCTTCTTTGCCAAATTATCTGCACAGCTATTACCATCACGGAGGACATGTGAACACTAGAGTTACACAAATAGAGACTGCTATTGACGAATAACGTTAATGTAAGAGTGGAGACGCAGATTTGTAGTTGCTGATGTTACTAGGTTCAAGTTATCACCTTCAAAGACGATCAAACGATATCCCATACTACCAAACTTTTGCTTAAGCATAATAAATTGTTCATATCCACGAAATCAAAACTAATATGTATCTAGATATCTAAAAAGCCAAAGAAAGGAAAACGGGTTTAGTTAGGGTTTTCGATAATCCACTCATTCAAAGGCCCATACATTCTCTTTGCGAACCTGTTCCTCTTCCTCGGGTGTGAAATCGTTCTCGATACCGAACTTTGCGCGAATCTCGTCTGCGTTTTTGCAGGCTGTGATCATATCAGCGATGGTCTGACAAGTGAGATCGAGCAGACTTTTGACGTTGAGGTAATTGGAAGCCCTAATTAGATCGAATATGATGTCTAGATCGATATTCACGAACTCAGCGTCCCACTTCTTCAGATCCTCCTCGGTGATTGAATTAAGATTCGCGTGCTTCTTACAGTAATCGATCACTATCGAGAGGATTTTGCCTGTGACGTTTGCAATCGGGATTTCGTTGTCGGCGCAATCGTCTTCGATGAGATGCGCTATCGTCTGAGATTGAAGTGCGACGGCTTCATCGATCTCAAAGGATTCACCATCAGAGCTCTTCAACACAATCTTCTTCGTCGACATTGGCACGATTTTCTCTCAGGAAATTTGATAAACCTAGGGAATTTTCCTTATTTAAAGCAAATTTTCAGTTTTCTTGCTATCATGAATTTTTGTTAATGGGCCTTTTTTATTGAAGAAGCCCAAGTCATGAATTACTGATAATGGGCCTATTTTAATAGAAGCAGCAACTCACGAATTACTGATGATGGGCCTCCGTTTATAGAAATAGCCCAAGACATTTTTCTGGTATATTTGTATTTTATATTGATAAAACATGGGAATTTTCCTCATTTAAAGCAAATTTAAGTAATTGTTCAATTTTCTCTGATAATTTCCATGTTTCATAAAGTTTTAAAAACTAACTTCCATAGGCTACTAGGCCAGTTAAAAAATACTAAATTATATAAGAATTTTATAATGGATAACCCGACTCGACTTAATCCACATGGATAATAGATTTTATTTGACAGTTTTGACCGGCTTATTTATTTTATGGGTTACGATTTAGATATCTAAACTTAAATCTATAATATTTATTAGCCTAATAGGTTATATTGGATACCCATCTATATAAATTATACACAAAAGAAATAATAAAAGGAATTTTAAGGAGCTATAAAAGGTAATTATTTATATTTTTATACACATTTATAAAAAGAAAAAAATTGCTTTTATAAATATCTACATATTTTGTTCTAGTTTTTATATTTATGCATATTTATAAAAGAAAATATTTGGTTTTCAATAGATATTATATATATAATCTTTATACTTTTTAATATTCAACTCATGGATAATTAACAAGCCGAATAGATTAATCCATTAGAATTGTTAACCTATAAGAAGTTAATCCATGGATAACGACTCATTAAACTACCAATAACCTTGTATCGATTTTTTTTGATACTTTTTTGGTAGTTAAAACTTTATGAAAATATAAAGTTATGTGGCCGACCGAGGTAACGATTTTGATATTTAGAGTTCGAGTCCTCCTATCTCCGATTAGTAGATTAAATAAGAATTTTATGAAGTGTGATTTTAGTTGTAAAAATAATGGTAAAGAGTCGATATTTTTGTTCTGAAATTTTATTTATTCTGTGATTGATTTCTTCAACGGCGTCTTATATATTTTATGATTTCTGCTTGTTGTGGGTACGATCAAAATATCAAAGACCTAAGTAGTATTACAAACAACAATTAATACGAAATGACTCATAAACATAGTTATCATTGATGACATTATCACCCACAAAGCCTTTCAACATAATCAGGAAAATAAAATCAATGAGTTACATCATATCCTCATTGATATATTATAATCCTTCTCGGGATTTTTATTCAAAAGCAATAAAGGAAATTAATTTAAACACATCACAAAGCAACAAAAGCAAAGGCTTTGAGATTGAGGAGGCAAACAACAGAAACAGTAACATATGAACTTCATTATGACCTTTCACGTTGAACTATCAACCTTCATGCATCTGTCGTAGGAGGAGGAGGTATGGTTGCGTCGGGATCGGATTTGTCTTTTGAAGAGTTAAGCTTATTGAACAATGGCTTGAATATGATCTCTATGGCTAACCATCCAACCGCCAAAACTCCGACAACAACTGTTGCTGTCTGTTTCTTACCTGTTGGTTTCTCCAGTTTTGGGATTGCTGATTTATCCATTGCTGCTTCTTCTTCTGCTTCTTCACTTACAATCCTTTCCTCTTCAAACTAATTTATCTTCAATAAAAATATCTGGTGAAAGCGGTTTAGACCGTTGATGAAAAAATCGACGGTTAAAAATCTGGTAAGTGATGCATTCAAAATGGGCCTTATATGGGCTTATTTGGGCTGTTTACTACAAAACAAAGCTTGGTGTCGTGACAATGACAAGTTTGGTTGATTCTAATGTTCTAAATGAACCTCAATCGAACAGGGAAGATAAGACTGCAAATAGTGGACCTCTCTTCAAACTTTTAATTGGATTTAGATCGAAACGAAATAAATCCTTCTTTTCATTTTTTACTTCTAGATATTTTTAGTAAGGGAATCTTTATATTAGCTCTTGCCATAAAATTGGAAACACTAACCAAAATCGATTAATAAACAAAGTATAAAATCCAAATTGAATCCAACAAAATACTCAAATAAATATAAAAATCTATATACGAAGGAAACCGTTCAAAACATAATCAAAAATCGAATATATAACCAAAATATTTTTATCAAGTTTTAAGTTTTTTTAAAAAAATTATATATAAAAATAAATATAACCCAATCCAAACCATTCGAAAAATAAAAATACCCGAATATATTTTAAATTTATAAACTGAAAACCCGAAATCCGAAAATATCGATCCGAAGCACATACCTAAATTATTATAATGATATTTTTATCTTAATGGGCCTTTGTATTTTTCGTTCTTAATGGGCCTTTGTATGAAATGAGTAAATGTGCAAATATACACGTTGAGAGCCTTTTAAGAAAGCCCAATTCGGAAAAATCGAGGTCACGTGCAATACACATGTCAATTGAAGCAGTAGTTAGTGTCGCTGAATCATATCAATGGCGTGTGAAGTGTTCAAATGTTAAAGAGAGTGTAAAAAATCGGGAAAGGTTAGTGAACTAACAATTCTCACACGAAGAAGACGATGGTTTCGTTTCGCTTTCCTTTCTCGTTTTCTCAGCCACCGCGTGCCACGTCATTCACCGGATTCCGCATTTCCGTTGTTGCTATCTCCGTCACCGTTGGTGCCGCAGCCGCTGGAGCTGCGATCGCGGCGTCACGAAATTCCAAGGATTCGATTCTGGAATGGGACTTCTTCTCTCACCGTTCTTCTCTGTTACCATGGGGATCTATAACTTTAGCTGACTCTAGTTCCGATTCCGTTGTTGAACCGAAGACTGGTTTCTCGTTTCCCGCTTCAATTGGAGAGGCGCAGCAATTACTCTGTGTAGGACTGAGGAAAAAGAGCTTACTAGGATTGAAGAACATCGATGTTTACGCATTCGGTAAATTTCTTAGATATTATTCATAAAATCTCTGCCGGACTCAAAATTGAGATTCGTTGAAATGTTGTTCTAAGTTAGGGATTCAATTTTCCGTGATTGCATATATTTGAACTGGATATTTAAGTGTTTAAAAAGCCAGTCTCTATCAACAGTTTAAGCCATTAAGATAGCAATAGATTACTTGATTTAGGTAAAGTGATGTTTTGGAATCATTCGACTGATGAATTAGCTTCATTTTGTTTGTGTTTTTTTTGTTGAATTTTGGAATTAAAGGAGTGTATGCTGATTGTGATGATGTGAAGAAACTTGTGGGAGATAAATTTGCAAATCTTCCAGCTTCAGAGATCAGAGGAAACAAAGCATTCGTTAATGATCTCATGGAGGCTGATATTAAGATGACTATAAGGTTACAGATTGTCTATAGCAAACTCAACATTCGTTCAGTTCGCAATGCTTTTCAAGAATCTGTTGGTAATAGACTCAACAAGTTTGGTGGCTCAGACAACCACGACTTGCTCCAAAGGTACTAACCAAACACATTTCACTTTGGTACTAACCAAACTTCTCTGTCTGATTTTTGTATGTAACTGCTGAATATAAGATTTTACTTTGATGTAGCTTCACTAGTCTCTTCAAAGATGAGTATAAGATTCCAAGGAACTCCACTATTGACTTGACACAAGAACCAGGCCATGTACTCAGTGTGGCAAGTAAGATTATGTTCATTTTCTCGCTTCTCAAGTTTAGTTAACTCTGTCCCCAAAGAGAGTCTTAACACTTCGTTGTTTTCTATTTCAGTTGAAGGAAACCATGTAGGGAGTGTGAAGAGCAAACTCTTATGCAAGTCAATTTTAGACTTGTACATTGGTGAAGAACCATTTGATAAGAAAGCAAGAGAAGATTTTCTAGACAATGTGGCTTCTCTAGCCGTAGAAAACTAGTTCATAAGAAGAATAGAATGGAAAAATGTTTGCTCATCGTTGTTATCAGATTTTATCTCTATATATGTGAACGCATAATGTTGAGGAATGTATTTGAAATAAATTACTTGGGGAATGGGTTATGTTAGCCTAAATTATCTACACTATAGACCAATTGTAATGAAAGAAATCGACCCCATAAAACATTAATAATAACCATCAGGGCATTAGCCTAATCCGAAGTTAAACACTGCAAAAATGGTGGCTTCATGTTTCGCTTCGAGGGAATCAGTATTTTAACTCTGATAGATGACCAGGGCATGAAGTTATGATTGATGGCACTGTTCTTCCACAAACTGAATTCTCAGTTTGATCCTGTGCTTGTGCAGATGTAGGACCAGGTGAGAATTGCAATGCTTTGCTATTGTTGACCTTGGTGTTTGCTGCTTTGCCCTGTGAAGCAGACCCAGTGACTGAATAAGAAGATTGCACCTTTGATGGTGTTGCGAAAGATATCTGAGTCTGTCCGTGTGTTCTTATCTGCTGCTGCGACTGGAACTGCTTGGGGTTTAAGGAACTACATGACGTGAGTGATGAGGTAGTCGGGTTTTTTCTTTGGGATGACGTGTGAGAAACAGAGTCAGCCTGCGAATGAGTCATTATTTTACTCCGACTAGATTGCTTCTGCGTTAGATGATGGGTAAACATTGAAGGGTCTCCATTAACTGTTGTTGCTGTTGGGGGCCAAGTACCAGAAACAAAGTTGAGCGTTCTCGAGGGATTGTCAAACACCAGAGTCTGTCCATTCATGATTGCTGGAGGCTTCCCAGGAATAGTCTTGTTTGGGTCCTCGGCGTTGTTTGAACAGCTTCCACCTCCAGTTTTTGACTCACTTGCTTGATGGTTTTTCTGGTGAGCAACAGGAGGTGTAGATACGATGTGGTAGCCACTGGAGGAGAAATTCAGATTTGCATGTGGTGCACTGTTGGGAAAAGACGCGAATGACATGGAAAAGTTTTGAGGCTGAACAGGTATTGTCATGATCTGGCCATATGGACTTCCTTTCTGATTGTGGCTACCCCTTGAATCAGAGTTATCTCCAGTTGCTTTAGCCTCGGACTTTTGCGACTGTTGACGGTGTTGCAGAACATTAGCTTGACTTGAATGACTATTAACACTAACTTGCAGTTGCGGTTGCCTATGGAATGATGAGGAAGAGCTTGATGTTTTTGACTCCATATGGGCTTGACTCTGTCTCTGAAAAAGATGTGAAGGTTGCTGGAACATCTGCGGTGAATAAAAAGACCCATTGAAGAAAGGCAATGCCTGGGTTGGAGTTCCACCTCTGACGGTTGATGAAAGTTGAAAGGAATATGCATTGTTTGGAAGAACTGTAAAGTAAGGAGAAGAAGCTACGCTGGCTGATGAACTTGGATGGCTAAAGTTGACGGTTGCTGAACCAACACCCACACGTGGGCTCTTTGCTGGGTGAGGTGATTGAGAAGGTATCATGGTTGGTTGCAAATGGTGGTTTGTGGGGTAGATATAAGCTGGAGCAGGCTGTATTAAGTGAAAAAAAAATTGAGTTCATTCAGGAGAAAAGGCTACAGAGCAGTTTCGATAGAAATCCAATGAGATAAACACAACTTCGAGATTAGATAATGAGTAAAGGAAGTACATACCACTATACTATTTGATGCAAGGGGAGGTTGAGGTTTCTTTTGTCTAGTTGAGGCAAAATGACCACTTTCAGAGGCTCTGTCCTTGGGCGCAGAAGTATTATCTGCGATTACATAATTTGTCTGGGAGTTTAAACTGAGAATAGGAGAGCTTCCTTGCAAGGATGGGTTTCCGGCAGCTGGCTTCAAGTCACCACCTTTCAGATAAGTAGAGCCGTTGTTTGGAGTAGAGAGATGGTTTGTTTTGACAAAATGCTGATGTAGCTGAATGTTCCGAGCAATGAGAAAGTGTGTGGCACACCTTTGAGGCCTAGGCTGAGAGGCAGAAAACGGATCAACCTGCTTATGTAAGCAATCATGGGCTTAACTAGTTTAATCATCACATACGAAGAACTAATTAAACTCTACAAAATATACCTGCACTAATGTAGAAGATATATTGCTCCCATCCATAGCTTTACTGGTCTGAATCAGGGCACATCTGCAATATTTTCCTTTTAGAGTCTCACCATTAAGCGAGGACAAGACAATAAGACAGATGAGGGATTACAGAACTCACCCCTGAGGAGGAATCCCGCTAGGCGAGCTGCCTACAGCTACCGGCAAAGGTAAGGCTGAACTCTTCTGAGCTAAAATTGATATAGGCATAGGTGGTAAAGGTAAATTTGTGCATCTTAAAAATTATCCAATTGACCAACCAGAACTTGGTTGGTGATTCATTATCATATGCAAGGTTGTTTACCAGATTTAGCCTGCTGAGGTTGACTCCAATCCAAATTCTGTACTCTTAGGATAGATTCTCTACCAGTCTCTTGGTTTGGTCGCTCCATATCAAAATTCAGCCATTCGCGCTTTTCAACCTTCTTCTGTTTCACGTCTTCTGGAATCATCTCATTCTTAACAATACCATCTCGCTGCATAATCAAGACAGAAGCAGTGTTATAAACCAGCAACTGGGACATGTTCAACAGGAAAACCAATTAAAATCTAGACTTACCTTGTAACAATCAGAAACCAATGGAAGAAGAGACACTCTTCTAGGCGAGGAGGGCATTGTTGGAGGAACCTATAGACAGTTCAATGATTTTAGTACATTTGTAGCATTCAGACTCTTGATAGCTAAATACAGGTTTAGATTTCTCACCATAAGATCAATCTCGAGCTTACTACTACGATTACTCTCATCTCTGTTCTTGTCCAACTGTGTAGACTCTGATAATCTGGAGACCCAAAATAGAAAAACAAACATTAATTTTCCAAACCTAAATAAATGGAAGAAATCTAATGATAATCTATTTACCCTTTTGGCGGCGCCGAATCCCGTGAATTTAGCCTGTGATTTTCCTGAACTCCATCCAATATGCTCCGTGTTTCTTCCTCCTTCTGAACATCGGACACTTCTGATGATGTTTTAGTTCCGTTCGTCGATTTATCAATGTTCGCTTCACAAGTGATATCTACTCCAACCGAAGAATCCTCACCTTCCATTTTCAATCTATTCACATCTGCAAATCGGGCAACAATATTTGTTTCGCGTACAATCCTTAAATTAGATAATCACGAAGAAATGTGAAAGTATCTTCGTAATACCTTTAACCTTCGAGGATTTGAAGGAAGACTCGGAATGATGAGGCTGCTTTTTCAATCCGGATAAAACCTCAGCTATCTCAATCTCCAAGTCGTCCTCAACCGTGCCGGATGATTTCGGTGGCTTGGGAATCCGGGATTTGGATAAGTTTACGTTCTAGGGAAATCGGAAAATCACTATTGAGATGACTGAATTAGTATTCCTAAGATCGACTAAGAGAATTTTAATTAGTGAACGGACCTTCTTATTATGCTTAACGGAAACAGTAGAAGAAGACGGTGAAACAACTTCGAAGCTATGGCTTCCCGGAGAAGACAAAGGTCTTCGCCGATCTTCTCCAAACCCTCCACCACCACTTCCCGACGAAGTCCGACACTCATGCGACCTCTTTACACATGCTGCAAAAAAAAAAAAAAAACGTATGAAGAGAGCTTGAAAAATGCGATTGAATCAGAAAATAAACAGAAAGAAAAATGAGCTAAAACCTGAACGAGTCTTTCTCGGAACAAGTACACCAATCATTTCATCGGCGACCTTCGAAGACGCCGCCGCATGCCTGGAAACACGACTCGACTGAAAACTCTTCCCCTGACAATTATGCTGAACAGCATCGTCTTCCATATTGTCATCTGAGCTATCTTCAACTAAATCCTTCGTAAACCTCTCACTTCGTCTCCTCTTACTCCGATTCAACGATTCCGGATATCGATCGTTTCTCAACTGTCGATCTCTTCCCGTCGCCACCTCATGATGCATCTTCCCACGAATATTCTCTGAAACAGAAATATACAACAAAAATCATCAAAAAATCGCAACAAAACAAGTAAGAAGAAACGAAGGAGAAGAACTCAGTGAAAGCAACACCTGTGATTCTTTGTCTCCGTTTAGTTAATCCATTAGAAACAGCCATGGATGTAGTTGATTTTCGAGTTTCCCTAGTTTTCTCCATTCATACAAAACTAACATCAACAAAGAGTATAACACTATTATGATAAGAATGCTTCGTCTTCCTCCTTCTGTATAACAATAACAGTGCTCTTCTCGTCGTCGTCGTCTTCTCTTCTCCTTTGATATTTTGTGCACTCTAATGGAAGAAAGAGACGGCTCAGATCTTCAAATGAAAGGATTGTTTTCATCTTAACCGTTGGATTATACCGTGAATTGGACGGTTGAGATCTCGAGGTGCCAACATGGAAGAAACGTCACTTTCTTATGGGAATAAAGTCACTGCTCAACCCCATGTTTAGTTTAGTCACACATTATTATTATTTTTTTAATTTTTATTAAATATTTTATTCATTTATTCGACTATGACTTTACTTTTTTAATATTGTATACAAGTCCATAATATATAGTAATTATTTCTTGTGTCCACCCAAAAAGTAAAAATAAAATAATAATATCTTCATTACCATTTCTATTTAATATTAATTCATTCCATTATCGTATTAAAAAATTAATATAATAATAAATTATGCACATTTTTAGAGATCAACATTGACAGTTGTACAACTAACCACGCCCAATAGTCCTGGACAATAAAATACGATATCCAAAATCTGAACTGCAACTCACTTAAAAAAGGAACCAAACTCTAACCAAAACTAACAAAATATCCAAATAGATCCTAAAATTACATACCCGAAACTAAACCCGAATTCAAACCAGAACCGAATTAGAGGCCGCATAGCTACCTGATTAACTTTTGTTAAATTTAGGCATTTTTAGATGTATTTCTATTATTTCTATACTATTTTTGAATGTATATATATAAATACTCGAACCCAAATTCAATTTATACCCGAAACAAACTAAATCCGAGAAGTACAAATATCTGAATGAGTCCTAAATTAATAGTCTGAAAACCTAAACCCAAAAAAACTGAACCAAACTTGAACTGAAACCTGAAATGTCCAGAGTTAACGCGCGGTCTAGACGCATGGATACAACGCATCTATGTTATACTCTTTGTATATTCATAAATTGACACGTGTCTTGTTCCACGACGATTCTCTAATCAGATTATCGTTTAATTTAATAACCTCATCAACTAACTTATTAAATTATTTTCCTTATTTTATGACAATTTATGCTTTTATTTATACGACTGGGTCCAAAAACTAATTATACAAAAAAACAACTAGCTTTAAATTAAATAATCTTAACTTGAATCGTTGGAATAGAGTAATGTAAGAAGATAATGCATAATATACTATGAAACAAACGTAGATAAAATAATTATCTAGAAACTAGGGTTGCATGATGTATTATTATTATTAATTTAATTATCATTTCGTGTTGACCAACGTACGGTGTCTTATGTAGTTAAATGAAGCTAGAATCAAAGCTAAATTATTATTATAATAATGCTTAAGTGCTTTAGTAATGTTGACACTATTTTAGTATACATATAGTATTTTACTAGTATGATTTAGAATACAAATAAATAGTAAACCTTAAATTTAAATATTGATATTTGTGAGGACAATTTAACGAAAGTTTTGTTGGAGTTCCGATGTAAGGAATCCGACATTAATAATAATACAAATACCACAACTTATAAAATATAGTGAACATGAAGATATCTTCTTCTTTTTTTCAACAAGAAGATATCTTATATATTAAAATGGGATGGGACAAGTTAACGTATAGTTTATAATTACTTTTTAAAATAGATTTAAAGTCAGTTTATTACAAATTCTAGTATAAAAACTAATAAATATTTAATAAAATATTTTTCAAAAAAATTAAAATTTAATAAAAACATATCGGTTATAAATTCATACGCAACATAAAGTACACTCGACTATTAGATTTGATTTGGATTTGATTTTTTTAATTCATGTCAATTTCAGTTTGGTTTTTGAACTTTTAAAAAAATAATTAAAATATTAATACAAATCTAAAAACTAAATAAATACGAGATTAAAAAATTATCAATTCCCGCACTATAACATAGATATAACATAGTATTATACTATTAAAAAAAAAACGCACCAATATTGATGCATGCATGTCTTACAAGTTACAACCACCAATTAACTAATCAAAATTCCCATTTTAGGACTTATTTAAAATCGAGATCCACATGATCGCTTCCGTTTTAGCTGTAGCAGCTGTATATTAAACGTGAATCTACCCTTTTATATTCCAAAGATTAAATAATTTATATTGAATTAAATAATTTTATACTCACACTGAAACGAATATTTCTATAAAGTAAAGGGGATTTCTACTTATAAAAACACTCTTAATAATTTATTAATTTGATTTTAGTTGGGTTAAGTTAAGCAAAGTCAAAATAACCAGCTACTAAGAAAAAAACGTGAACCAATATTAGTGGACAGTTAAATAAGTGAATGTTTTGTATTTAATTGTTGTTTAGTAACCTTAAGCCACTAATCCAAATTCCAATGCTTTGTAGAAAAAAACACATATTTTGGTGTTGACGGATTTCTCTGTGTGGCTCCACTTACCTATTTTATAAGGTAGAAACTAGGGCAGTTCAATTTGGTAACACCGAACCGAACAAAACCAATCTGAACCAAAAAAAACAATATGGTTTGGTTTTTGATTATACTATATAAACCAAACCAAACCATTGTATATATGGTTTAAATATAGTAGATATTTTTTATGAACCGAAAAACCGGAAACCGAATAAACCGAACCAAAACCCGGATTGAGCACCCCTATAAACTCAGTAAACCAAAAATAAGATTTGATAATTAGGTGCTGAACCAAACATATTCAACCACAACCAAATCATACCGGATTTTGCTGTACAAAGAGAGATTAGATTCTTCAATAAACAAAAACAAAACATAAGGCTTCTCCTAATGTTTGCAATTGAAATTAGGCCTGAATAAAGTTGCTCTCTCTCAAAGAAACGAAGGATTTGGGAATTTACCAGATCATATGGTTATGTTTCCTCTTAATAACCATTTATGGTCATTCACACCTTCATCAATTCCTGGATTCACATATGTTAATGCCTACTCTACAAGTAGAATTAAAGACAGAAAGTAGAGATCAGAGTCAATGATTGATACCTTCTCTTTTTGTTTGTAGAGTTCTTCTACCTTCTTCGTGTATGTATCAAATAGTTTCTGACATAACCAATAACATTAAAGTTTTGTCAGCCAAACTTGATTGTTGTCTATTTTGTTTCTTATTAATACAAACTCTTCGTGTGTCTATTTTACCTGCAAATCACTTGACAAATCCTTCACGTTGTCCTCTGAGAGCTTCTTCTCCTGGAAAAGTTAAGCTTCACTTTTAGCGAATAGGATCACAAGGAAGAGCCAACAAGAATACGAAAAAAGAAAAAACTTGGAACCTTCTCAAGTTTGTCATAAGATTTCAAGGCATCTCTCCTTATGTTTCTCAGTGCAACCTATTAAAATCCATATAGGATAAAATATGGCTAAGATTAAGGAACATGAAAACTTTAAGCACATCCTCGTGTACCATAAAAATAACCAACTATTTCTGAGAAGCATTGACATTCCAAATACGTTTAGGTGATATTATGAAGAGTGGTAAACACTACTGACCTTCCCTTCTTCAGTTTGTTTTGCTACAACCTTGGATAGTTCCTGCAGTGGTACAAATGAAAAATCCGCATTGCACAATCACTGACCTTGACAATCAACTCAAAGATGATTTGAAAAACTTGCCAGGAAAAGATACCTTTCTTCTCTCAGATGTGAGGGGAGGCAAGGACAATCGAATCACATCTCCATCGTTATTAGGAGTCACTCCAAGATCAGAATTCACAATGGCCTTCTCTATAGCCTTCAAGCTGGAAGGTACCAATGTACATTGTAATGTATAATGAACAGATGCAAGAGAAAGCAGACACAAAAAATTTCGAATATACCATCAGGAATGTACCTGGATTTGTCATATGGCTGTAGCAAAAGCGAACTTCCATCGGGGGTACTGATTTGGGCAATGCTTTTCAAACTTACAGGACTTCCATAGTATTCCACCTAAGAACCAAAGATAGTTAAGCAATTTCTTTTGAGGAAAAGATGCAGCTGCAAAAAGAATCTATAACTTTATACCTCAATTTTGTCTAACATGGCTGCATTGGATCTCCCTGTCCTTATGGAATTAAAACTCGTTCGAAGCGTTTCAATAGTCTTCTCCATCTTTGTTTTCTAAATTTTCACAAAACAAGACCATAATTCACATTGTCCATCCACAATCAACAACTAAAAAACTTGTAACAACAATACGTACAACAAGAGTCTCAATAGCAGACTTCTCAGCTTCTATTTCTTCGATAGTTGCAGACCTTATCACCAATCTGTAATTTCCATTATCGGAATTAGACCTTACTATAACTCCACATTTGGTTACTAACTATTACTTGATAAACCTACCTCTTCTGTAGTGACCGCTTGACAACAGGACCACCAGAGAGATTCATTCCCGCACCAAGCCGAAGCTTATCAGTCCTAATTGAACACACAATTAACCTTGCAGAGGAACATCTCTCCGAAACGATAACCGCACGAAACGAATCTACCAAATTATAGAAGACATCAGCGAACCACGATTTCGAGCAATATAATCAAGGAAACAGAACAGTGAAGAAACGTACCTGAAAGAGAGAGAAGAGGATTGGAGTAGTTCGCTCTGAATTGATTTATCGGCGTCGTAATCGCAGTAAAAGAGGATGAAACCGCCATGGGAGTAGCTGTACAAGTGAAGTGAGTAGACTGTAAAACCTTCTGAAATTGAAAATGAGGGAGGGAGAGACGACGGAGACCAAATTCTTCGGGATAAGGAAAATTTCCGGGCTGTTTGGATAAATCGTTAACTCTAATCCATTTAGAGATATAATAACTTGGGCCTACCTTTATGGGCCTAAGTAAGCCCACAGAGAATAACACGTGGACGGTTCGATTTTGGCATGCAGCTCTATAAAATTAACTTCATAACTAGTTTCTTCTTCTGTCGTTGTCGGAAAATTTTATAGATGGCGGTTTTTTGGGAAAAGCGTTGTCTGGTTATGTTGTTGATCATAATGATTACATTCGGAGAAACTGTAGCGTCGGTCCATAAGGTCGGTGGCTCAGCCGGATGGACAATTCTCAACAAAGTCGACTACAATAAATGGACTTCCTCCGATACTTTCACCGCCGGAGATTCTCTCTGTAACATCATCACACACACAATTTTACTTTTACTTATATTTCTATTTATATTTAACTTTAATTAATTACATTTTGCAGTATTTGTATACAACACTCAGTTTCACAACGTGAAGCAAGTGAATCGTCATGACTTTGTATCCTGTAACGCTACGTCAGCTATAGCCACTTACACTTCTGGCTCCGACGTTGTGGTTCTTACAAGACCAGGCCACTTCTATTTTCTATGTGGCTTTCCAGGCCATTGCCAAGGTGGTCAAAAGCTCCATGTCCTCGTTGGTGCCACCATAATCAGTCCCATGCCTAGCCCGTCACCTTCCACTGGTTCGTCTTCCTCTCCGGCTAAGGCTTTCAAAGATTCCGCTGAAAACGGTGCCGTTTTGTTGTCTAAGTCAACGAGTTTGACTTTAGCTATGAGTGGTGTTGTCTTGTTTTTGGTGGCATTGGTGTTATATTAATTAAGTGATTTGTTCAGGTTTTGTCTTTTGTTATCTTTTGCTAATTTACAGCTTTGTGTTTTGTTTTACTTTTTTACTTTTTACTTTTTTTTATATTGTCACTTCCTATTTCAATTTTCATAATTAAAGTATTGAGTATGATTACTATGGTCTTATGTTGTCGGTTGATGTGCAACGGTCGCGTGGGTGGCTTAACAGTAAAAAATATTATCTCGTGTTAATGATTTCTCCTATTTCTGTCATTATTGTTTCCAAAATATTAAGTATTGGTTTCGATCCACCAAGTGGTGGTGGTCTGGTCCAGTGATTTTTACTTAGGTAAGAAGTTTTTTTGTTGGTCTAGATTAAAGATCAATTTTCTTCAAATGTGAAATTGCTAATCATTTTTCGTTTAACTACTCGATGTTTAAACCCAAACTATATCTGACCGGAAAGTTGATTTGGATTTCGGCCTAGACTTCTTCTCGGTTAACAAAAAAATAGTATTGGTTTCGAAGAGACCAAATGAGTGGTCAATACATAGGTATTGTGGATGGTCACATTGAATTGGGTTCCAGAGTCTAAATCAATTGGGCTTGAACAACAAATAGGCCCATTTTCGATCAGTGGTCTGAGTTGTACTATGATTAATATGTGAATAGGTGTATAATATAAGATATTAATATTGTGGTCTATTGAAATCATAAAGTATAAATAGAGTATTAGTTTATTAATGATAGAAAGAGAATTAAATAATTAGTATAAATTGAATGAGATTAGTAAAAGGGAGGTAAGAGGTGCAAATGGCTTTTAGTCTAGTGGTATGATTAAGTTTACTAAATGGCAGACGCACTTGTACATCTCGAAATCAAGTCTCAGTAGACAGTATGTAGAAACTTATCTAATAGGCCGGCTAGTTGTGGTCTAATATTGTTGAAAAAAAAAAAGAAGGTAAGAGGAGAGAGTGTAATTAGCGATAGGCGAGCCAGTAATGTAGCCGAGGTTCGCGCTCACTCCTTGACCAGACCATACTGACAATAGTTGCATGCCTACTCACACGTGCAAGAACCATCCTACCACCCCCATTTTTTGTATTTTTTTAAAACGTGAATTACTTATTTTATGTACAGTACCTTTTTAAATGTTTTCTATGCTCGATTAATTACTGTATCTTATACGAGTCTTCTTGGGAAAAAAATTTGATTCTTTTTTATAAATTACGTACTCCATACTATAAATAATATAAATTGTTTTAGAGTATTTTTTAATATATAAATTGTTTTATAAAACTCAAATATAGAGTAAACTAAAAGTTAAAATAAATAATTTTTTAATTTTTAAAAACTTTTTTTATTAATTAAATGCAGAGATAAAATAATGAACTTTTTGTTGAAGAATAAAAATAAAAGGAAATTTAATATATATGTTTTCAAGTAAAACAATTTATATTATGAAACTGACGAAATATCAATTTTGTAAAATAATTAGTATAAATTATGAGAAGTTACAGAAAATAATAAGAAATACGTGGAAATATTTTTACTTTCGTTTAAAAGCAAGCAGTATCTAAAACATTGTTAAGAAAATTCAAATATGTATTGAATTTTTTTAATCTAATAGTTAGGATCTAATATAATCGAGCTAATGACTATAATATGATTTTTTTCTTAATATTAGGTCACAACTGTCTGGTGCATTAGCCAAATTAATTTCTACATAATATAAACAGGATATATAAGTGTGTTTGCTCTTATTAAACTAATCGTTTACCACTAGGTTAAATGTCATTTACTAATATTATGAATTTTATAATGTGAATTTTGAGTTATAAATCAGAATTTATTATTCCTAAAAAGCAATATTACAAAAAAAATAGAAAATAATATTACAAAAAATTAATTAAATTAAATTGACAACAAAAAATAATAATAATAAAAGGAGAAAGAAACAAAGAGGGGGAGGAGGAGTGGGAGTATAAAAGAGAGCACTACCCACTCACAAATCCGGAATTATCTCTGAAATTCACTCAAAACCTTTTTTCTTTCTTCAAATCCAGTCATTCGAGGAGAGAGACCAAGTAAACACTCAGTCTCTTCTTTTGTATTTACTCTCACTCCCTGCATTCCTCCAATTAATGCCTCTCTGCTTCTTCCTGTGATTCTCATTACTCTCTTTTTTCTGTGTTTCTCTTTTAACCATCAAAACCAAATTCCAATTTGAAAGAGAAGATTATGGAGATGGATCTCAGTAAGGTTACTCTTGATATTTTCACTAAGCTTGAACAGAAATGGCTCTCTCACTGTGATTCCAACAGGAAGACTCGAATCCTTAGTATTGACGGTGGTGGAACCACTGGCATTGTCGCTGCTACTTCTATTCTCCATCTCGAACACCAGATCCGTCTTCTTACCGGTGATCCTCACGCTCACATCTCTGATTTCTTCGACATTGTTGCTGGTACTGGTATCGGAGGTATTCTCGCTTCTCTACTCGTTGCCGATGATGGAACCGGAAGACCTATGTTCTCTGCTACAGACGCTGTTCAGTTTCTCAGTGAGAAAAACTCAGGGCTCTTCCAAATCAAATCTACAGGGATTTTCAGAAGGAAAAATCGGAGATATTCTGGGAAAAATATGGAGAAAGTGTTGGAGACTGCGTTTCGAAGAGAAGACGGTAAGGTTTTAACGATGAAAGACACGTGTAAGCCTCTCCTTGTTCCTTGTTACGATCTCAAAACCTCTGCTCCTTTCGTTTTCTCACGCGCCGGCGCGTCGGAGTCTCCTAGCTTCGATTTTGAACTCTGGAAAGTTTGCCGTGCCACGTCAGCAACTCCGAGTCTTTTTAAACCGTTTAATGTAGTGTCGGTGGACGGAAAAACGTCTTGCTCAGCCGTAGACGGTGGTTTAGTGATGAACAATCCAACAGCAGCAGCAGTTACACACGTCCTCCATAACAAACGTGATTTTCCGTCTGTTAACGGTGTTGAAGATTTACTTGTTTTGTCGTTAGGAAACGGTTCATCAACAATGTCGTCTTCTCCAGGAAGAAAACTCCGTCGTAATGGAGATTGTTCGACTTCGTGTGTGGTCGATATCGTGCTTGACGGTGTTTCCGATACTGTAGATCAAATGCTTGGAAACGCTTTCTGTTGGAATCGTACGGATTACGTTAGAATCCAGGTTGGTATTTTAATATTATTCATCGAGAATATTGAATTATGATTATGTTGAGGAAGATGAAGATGAGTAAGAGATTTGTGCATGCAGGCGAACGGAATAACGAGCGGCGGAGGAGAAGGGACGGAAAAAGCGGCGGAGGAATTGTTGAAAGAGAGAGGTATTGAAACGGCACCGTTTGGAGTAAAACGGTTATTAACGGAGACAAACGGAGAAAGAATTGAGGGTTTCGTGCAACGTCTTGTTGCAACAGGAAAGTCAAGTTTACCTCCAAGTCCTTGCAAAGAATCTGCCGTTAATCCACTCGCTGACGGCCGTTAAGTTTTTATTTTAATTATTAAAAAAAAAAAGAGATAACTAAATCCCGTGATGTAAGTTTGTAACCAAACCCAAGGGTTAGTTTTGTAACCCAGCATCCTTTTATTTATGTGGAATTAATTAGCCTTTTTTCGACAAATTCAATTGATAGCCAAAATTCATATTTTTAATTTTTCTTTTCTTTTCTCTTGTATCGGGGAAAAACTAAAACTAGTGTTTAAAGATTTTTAAAGTGACTATTACTATTTGATCACATATCCTCGGCAATTAGCTTTTATTTTTTAATATTTTTTCTTCATATAAATTATATTAAAATATTAATTTAAGAAGATGACTTATTGTTTACAAAGAAACAATTCTAAGACAAATTTCAAACACTACTAGCTAATTAATCTGCATTTCAGTTGAGAATTCTCTGGATTTGATGAAGAATAAAGTTGGAAAAGAGTTTTGTTGTCAAAATCATCCACATACTAAGAAAAAACAGATCATTTTTTTGAAAAAGTCATAATCTTCAATATTTCGGTAGAGTCTATTGTGCACAGGACCCTTTTATTTATTTTTGAAAAAAAAAAGTTAATTAATAAATTATTAATTTATGAATTTATGAATTGTCACGCCTAACAAAGTTGTGTACGTGTTAGCTCTAATAATAACGAAATTAGTTCAATTCATAAATATATATGTAGATTATAGAAATATTAATGTAAATGATATATAAAAATAAAAAAATAAGCACCGATATTCTTTCCTTAGATAGACAGCACAGAGTGTTCCAAATCAAGAACTTGTCATTTTCAAGCAATAAAAACTGTAGAATTATTATTATTATTATTATTATTATTATTATTATTATTGAAATAAATAAAAATACAGCTGGATAATGTGATTCATATCTATATAAGTAGTAAAGGATAGTGGGGACATTACATTACATTTATATCTCTCTCTATAATAAACACACTTCATTCTCTATTCATTTTTCATATTTTTTACTGTTTTTTATCCTTCTTAACTAACTTTTACTGTTTTTATTATAAAATCAATTTATTCATTCACCTTTTTATCCATATTAATAGCTACCATATATATATATACATGATTATAATTATTATTATGAATTATAAGATTCCAACTCAAATTGAATAACAATAGGTTAAATGATCTATTAATCTTATATATTACTTGGTAAATCTCCACATTTCTAATGTGGAACATTCTAAAGCTTTGATAGATATTTTTGATATATGGATAGAAAATAACCCAAATTCATCATCTTACAAATACTATAATTAGACAAACCATTTATATTTGTTTCGATTGTTACTGAGCAATTTTTGGATATCAAACGAATCTTTCAAAAAGTTAATTTTAATGTGGCCGATTTTTCCTCTTTTGCAATCAGATTTTATATAGATGAAAAATTGTTTATATGATAAATCGTCTACTAAATAAAAATTCTGATATTATTTTATTAGTTATGAGTTTTCACTTCAAAACTATTCAAATAACTAGCAAAGACACATAAATCTCCTTTATATATTGTGGACAAATTTCTACATTTCCAATGTCATTTTAATAATTATAACGAGTGTTAAGAATGTTAATAGCCGTTTTATTTGTTATCTATGATAATAGATGCCACCACCAATTTTTTATCACTATTTTGTAAAATGATCATAGTTTAATTATTAATAACGTTGTACAATAACTAATTCAAAAGTTTTGTTTGGTGTTACCCATTCATTTCATTTATATCCCAAACACAATTTTATAAAATACTCCTTTTATTTCATAATATAAGTTGTTTAAAGATTTTTTTTCAAAATATAAGTTATTTTCTATAAACCAAGACAAAAAATAGAAACAAATTCAATTCTTCATATTTCTTTTTATTTTTTATTTTCTTTTAACCTATTTCTCTTTACTTTTCTTAATTAATAAAATAATTATTTTTTTAGAGAATACAAAAAACAAAAAAAAATTTAATTAGCGTGCATTCAAACAAAACAATATATTATGAAACGGATGGAATATAATACTAAATAATATTACCTCTTAACTTTTCATAACTACTTTTTATTACTAATTTATTAGACATAGGTCCCATAACAACCATCATATTTGTTACTAATTTATGTTTGCTAAATGTTAGTAAATGTTAATCATCTTGGTAAGCTATAAGAAACCTAAAAATCAACAAAAATATCGTAAATTGTTTGACAAACAGTCCTGATAGCATAAATACTTGATGTCCTATATCCTTCCAACTTATATTATTGCTTTCAATTAATATTGGAAATTTATTTATTTATTGGAAAGAACAAAAATAAAAATATGAGCATAAAACAACAAGAAAGCTTCCCTTTGTCCAACGGAATTATTGTTGTTCAATGTATTTTTCCTACTTTTTTTTTTGTTATTTCTCCAACAAATCATAACTATGAAAGACAAAAAAAAGAAAAAAATTGATATCATTTCATTTCAATTATTCATGTTTTAATATCCATGGATTATATCGTATCTAAAATCTTTACCAAATATTTTTTTGAGATTCATGTCTTTGTCAAAGCCACTGTTTAACTTTTGTCGGTGGTTTGATTCAATCATGTTTCTTTGTATGTTTAAGAAACAAGTTGAGTAATTTATATTTTGATTAAAGAATCTGTACACATGATTGACAAAAAACAATCTTAATACATGTATGTACATTAACTAAACACTTATGTAGTTTTGTAAGCTAGATGCAATGACTTAACAAGTAGTAATAAACAACATTATATTTATTTGACAATATTGATATGTATTGTTATGATTAAAAGAGATATTAGAATATTTGTATCTTCTTAATACTTTAGTTTCATTCCCACGGTTCTATCTTTAACAAAGCATACATTATGCTTATTATATGATAAAGCATGTCTCTTGTATCATTACAGTAGACCGGTTTATATTTTGTTTTTTTGTTAACCGAGGACGAATCTGGACTGAAATCCAAATCAATCTTTTGGGACTAGATGCGGTTTAAGTTTAGATATCCGGTGGTCAAATAGAAATGATTAGCAATTTTATATTTGAGAAAAGTTGATATTTGGTCTTAACCAACAAAACAACTTCTTTCTCAAGTCGAAACCACTAGACTACTACCTTTGGTTAATTTTTATTTTGTTATGATAGACATATCTCGATCTATTGCTTAAATTCATCCATAAAACTCTAAATAATAAAATGTGAAGATTACGTAATTTTCTAGAGTTGAATTATGATAAGGAATACAACAAAAGATAGGTTTAAGCACTTAACTAAAAAAATATTTCTCCAACGATATATATTTCTAACCGTCAAATAGATAAAATACATTTTTAAAAAATAGATGATAAAAGAAGATTATCAATTTATAATGTGGTTAGGAAAACCACTAGATCACCATCACTTAGTTGATTTTTATTTTGTTATGATAGACAAAGCTCGATCTATTGCTCAACTCTATCCATAAAACTCTAAATAATAAAATGTGGAGGTTATATAATGCTCTACAGTTGAATTATGGTAAAATATATTTTTTAAAAATAGATGATAAAAGAAGATTGTCAATTGATAATGTGGTTAGGTATCATCAAAGAAGGATAATCATTGGTCTTTAAAATATAGTATAGTAAACTCATGTATTGCCCATCTCTGTTATTTAAATTAAGATTTATATAAATGAATATTATCCTTACTCACCTAATTTATAATTTTAAAGAATAAGATCAAATTAATTAGATTATATTTTTAAGATTAGAATGAGACTAATATATTAGTAAGTGGTTGAAAAGAAGAATTGAGATTGAGTGGATGGTAGAGCCACAATGACCTAAATAGATTGAAGGCACAGCAACATCATAATCTCATTTTTTATTTTATTTTACACAATTAAAATTTATAAAATTAACTTTTTAGTTATAGTGCTTTCTTTTCTTATCTCTTTAATTTCAATTTGTCGGTTTCTCCATTCAAATTGTATCCCACCAAGAAACATAAAAATTAAATTTAAATTTTAAATTCAAAACTAAAGTTTAATTTATATAATTAGTTAAGTAATTGGTGGTAGACACTGTATATTCCTTTGATAATGACCACGTCATTATTCTACTTTTATTTGTTAATCAATTAAATCTCAATCTCATCTCATGGACCATTCCTTTATTTTATTTTCTCCATTACCGACAATTTTTCTATCAATATTTTGTAGTGAAATATAAAATCTCTTTTACGAAATGTAAACAAATCTATAGTAGTATACATTTAATTTTTATGAATTTATTTTTGAAGTTAAATAAGAATAAAAGTAGAGGTAATTAAATTCTCGAGATTTTCCCAGGAGTTTTAAGGTATAGTTTTGTTTTTGTCAACGGTAATATTAATATTAGGTCATAATGGTCGACCTATTAGCCAAATTTCAACATAAATCTCGTAGATGGTATAACTCGATTCTTAGTGGTGTATATGCGTCTGTCTATAATAGACTTATTATCAGTCATTGGACTAAAAGTCACTTACAAAGCTAAAGTATTTGAATATGATAGATTTCCATAGTTCAATATTTTTGTATTTTATTATTTAATTTTTTTATTTACTCGACAAAGTAAACAATATAGAAAACAAAGGCATAAAATAAGAAAAACTGTGTACGAATAGAACACCAAATTATATGGGACCATATTCGTTAACAACTTTATTTAACATTTTATTCAAATCACAATTATGCGTTGTGCCTAAGTGATTAAAATAATAATTAATTTCTGCGATAAAAAGAGAAGCTACGTAGCGTACTAGTACTATATTATAAATATATATACTAATAGTGATTAAAATACTTTTTAAAATGTGATGATAAGCTTAAATTTATGTTTTTCCATGGCTTCGAAGCACACGTAGGTCATTTATGGTTCTCCAACTATATAACCTGATCTAATACCATTCAAATAAATTATGAATCTAACATTATGGATTAAAAGTTAAGAAATATGTGGCCAAGTCAATTTCTTTATGATTTAGTTAAATATAAAGTAGTGTATTCAAATCTCATCCTGATCTATTTGGAGAATCTAGACTATGAATCGAGTCTTGTTTTCGATCTAATGATTATTTGTTGACCAACAAAAAATATGGGTTAGAGATAGTTTATACATTTTATATATTCACATTTTTGCTATTAGCTATATTACACTTGTTTAGTATTTAGAAAAAATAAGTTTAATTTTAACATATAACAAAAATTGATTAAAATAAGTTGTATAGTAGTTTTATATAAGTCATGTTTTGTCGATCGATAAAATAAAAAGTTTTATAATAATTTTGTATGAATTATGTTTGTAGATCAATAAAATAAAAACGGTTGAATGTCTATTTATTTATATAGTTTTCCCTTTCAAAATTTATTCTAGTTATATAGGTTTTTAAAATATGTTTGTGGCCAAAATAAATGAAGAAAACAGTATTTGTGACCCTCCTTTAATTAAGATAGAAATATCAATTAAGAATTTGGCAGCCAGATTTTTATCGAGTGGCTTATATATATTTGTGTAAGTTACATCACTATCCAATGAACAAAAATAAAACAAGAAATACAAGTCAACTAGCCAACAACTATTTGTAAAAAAAAAACAACTATTTTTCAAATATTGTCGAATGTTTGATAGATATAATAATGTGAGTAATTGACCATATAATAAAGAAAGATTGTCCATATTACTATTATAATTATTATTCGAACCACTTTTTTTGTTGAATGTGAACGTATTTATTTCTATTATATGCAACAAAATAATCGTGCTGATTCTACAATTTATGAATCACACATTATTTATCACCGATGATAGGTAGCCTAGTGATGTAGTCACTTTACAAATCCTTAAATTACCAGATACTAAACTTTATACATATAGTACTATGAATGAGATTTAAAAACCAATAGAGTAATTGACAAAAAAAACATTATCTATTTTGGTATAGAACGAGAATTGGCTATTTTCAAATTATTAATGTTAAGAAGAAAAATTTAATTGACAAAAATCTAGCAATTTTCGTTCTAACTAGTTTGTTCTTTATTGTAGATTTTTAGTTTACTGAGCAAGACTTTTGAATTGATAATGAGTTTGGTTTTAGATCGTATCTTCATTTTTTTTTTGTCAAAGACAATATTAATATGGACCGTAAAGGTCGGCGCATTAGCTACATTCCTACATAAATTTCGTAGGTGATGAGACTGATTGTAACCTCATTTAGACTCACTACTAACCTATGAGTAACCATTTTATCAAATAATTTTTTAGTTAATAAGTAAACCTAGTTCATCTGATTAGTACATAAACTTATATAAGTAACAACAAAACAAAATTGAAAATGTGATAATTGTTAGTCAATAAAAAAGAAGAGACAAGAAAACAAATACAAGTGGTGGTTGCCAAAAGGAAATACAAGTGAAGCAAAATGCTCACCGTCATGCATTTGTACAATAGACCTGACCACACACGTGTGGGTTTTTGTACTTTTTAAAAAAATTTAATTTTGCTTTAAATAGATTAATTTTGACAAAGAAATGAAGTCGAATCAGTAAAATTAAAGAGGGCCAAATTCATAAAGTACATGGATCTTGCTAAGATCTTGTCTTTTTAATATTTATTTTTATTTCTTAAATAAATTAATAAAAGGCAACTTGTGTGTTTACTGTTTTGTCACTGAACAAGAAATAGAGTTTTGTTTTATAGCGACTAGAATCAACAATAATGACTAACCAATTCGACCGGCCCATCCTTTTATTTTCAAATAGTTATAACTAAGGGGTGGGCAATTCGGTTTAATATCGGCTATGGTTTAATTTCGGTTTAATTTGGTTAATTTCATTACATAAAAGTTTTAACCAAATATGTTATACTTTGGTTTTAATTTGGATCGGTTTATATTCAATTTGAATCGGTTTAATTTAGTTTTAGTATGGTTAATGTTTTCTTTAAAAACATTATTTAAAGAAAAATTAAAATTACAATAATAAGATAAGAGAAAAAGTGTTATGAAATAGGTAGATTTCTTAATTTTTCAAAAAAATATGATAAAATCGTTTAATCAAGGGTTAGAGATAATAAACTCTACTAAATTAAGAAAAAATAAAATAATCAACATATTAACATAGATTAATCTTTTAAAATATTAAACAATAATATTATTAATAAAAGATAAAATAAACATATTAGTTTATCGGTTTTGTTAAATTTTAAACCGAACTAGACCGAACTATTTGGGTTGAGAAGAATCTTTATCAAATAATTTGTGTATATATTTTGGTTTGGTTCAAGTATATTTGAATTCGGTTGGTTGGGTTCAGTTCGAACTGGTTCGGTTAAAATGCCCACTCTTACTAATATCTTATTTTTGTAACATTTTCCTTACGACAAAATTAATTTATCACTTACAAAAAATATATATAATAATTTATCTAATTTACTAACAAAACATTCATTTATTTATTCTGCTTCTAGACAGATACTGAATGATTCATTTATTTATGACAGCTTTATTTTCTTCAGAAGATGTTCTATTATAAAAGATTCACAACAAAGCATAAAACAACAAAACCAAAAAAAGTGTGTCATAATATCATCTTTGATCTAATTCACCTGTGACAGTGAGCACACACACATGCATATACATAGTCTGCCTCTGCTAAATTGGTTTATATGGACGACTGTGAGTAACCATTTTATCGACAACTATCCGGTCGTTATGTAGGATTCGAACTCACCATCTGATAACAATGTGAAGTTTAACCGAACAAAATTGTCCGAACCAAATCGAACCGGAATTTGAACCAAAACTCATCATCTAATTGGTTTCTTCTCTTCCTTCTCATCCTTCTTCTCTTTCTTCTTCTCCTTCTTTATCTTCTTCTTTTTCTCCTTTTTCTTTTTCTTCTTCGATCTTTTTTTCTTCTTCGGGTCAAATCAGGAAAAAAAACACTAACCGATAACCAAACTGGCCCGAATCGAAAAGTACTTCGGTTAATTTTGGAACATATTGAAAAATGAGTAAATACCTAATATCTGATTAACCCAATCCGAACTGACCCGTAAAACTTGAATTCGCAAAACTACCACCTAGTACCAAGCTAAATCACAAAACAAACCAATTAGTTCACCTGTTTTTTTTACGTCTCGCTCTTGATATTTACTCCACCATGTTGAACATTTGAGTTCCTAATAATAAGTGAGTCACTAATTAAAATTAATGAAACATAAGTACTTGCTTCATGCTGACACAACTCGACACATTTGATTTGAGTTGGTTACTTCAACTGGGCCTTATACTCGATCTAATATCAAATCTATGGGCCTATTTCTAAAACATAAACAAAGTCTTCACAATTTGTATCTGTTTAGCAAAATGGGCAGGCCCTATTAGAAAAATCCCATATCAGGCCCGTCTTTTTGGGCTTAAGACGACCCGTTTTGTAACCACTTTAACATTCCTTCAGGCCTCAATCTATGGTTTAATTTGTTTGCAGAGAGAATACACATTTGTAAACCAAATCAATTGATCTTATTACTTACAGTTTATGAAGAAAAACATGTCACAGTATGAAAGCAGATCTCACTGACTCCCCAGAGACCAAAATTTGTTAAAATTTATATTCCAAAGCTCTGTAATTGTGTGCTAGATTGGTTTAAGTTTTTATGTTCAGGCTCAGAAAGTACCAGAATCTCAAAGTGTTGTAACAAAAACAAAACAAAAGAGGCTTGTAGCTAGTTATAGAATTAAGATACTTTTGAGTTTTGACTTAAGGTCTGCAAATTTATGATATTATTCAGAGTCACAGGACACAAAGTAAAAGGTATCATCAGTTCTCTCTCTATCTATCTTTCACAATATCTGCAGGCTTATGATTAGAGTTTCCCCAAAAAACAAAAGGAAGAAGAGGAGATTGAATCAGAAAACTAAAAGAATAAATACAAAAGTAGATGGTGTGACAAAAATCAAGTAAACAAAAATTATATATATAAAAATGAGAGGAAGAGATTGAGTGCTAAGTCTCCATTTGATCAAGAAGCATTTCTTGGTACCTACACTCACTGCTACAAAATCCTTTGTCTCCTCTGCATCAAACCCATTTATGGAGTTTAGTTTTGGAACTCAATAATCTGATTCAACTGAAACTGATGCTAGACTTTGTGGACTAACCTGTATATATAGATGTCCTGTTTTTGGTCAAGACTCTTCTTGCAAGTGTAGCAATAGCTTAGAAAATTGTCCTTGTTATAAGTCTTAGTAGTCTCCATGACTAGTTGTGGTGAAGGAAGAGAGGAAGGAGTAGTCTCCACGAAAACAGAGTTGTCGAAGATATGAGTGATGGTTGGGTTTGGACCGTGAGATATGACTCGTGTGTAGTCTTCACTATCACTCTGGTCAGAGATGGAACCACCGGTTAAGACCTTTGTTTGGACACAAGGACTGAGTTGTCCCTGAACATGACCAGGATGTCTCATGGTCTTAGTTCCAAAGTCAGTACAAGGGATCTGAACTCTGAGCTTTGACCCAAAAAGAACCATCTTGTTGACTGGTTTTGAGGAGAGGTCTTTGCTACTCTCATCGTAATTCACGAGACCAGCAAGGCCAAAGGAGTCTGGTGAGTGAAACCTTTGAGGATTAGGAATTGTGGGCTCAAAATAAGTACTAGGTTTAGGGATCTTGGAGGAGAAGATAGATGAGTTAGCTTCAAGGATTGAAGTTGGGCTAAGAAGAGAGAAATCAGAGTCAAAAGGAGTGATCTTTGAAGTGAAAAATCTAAACTTTGGAGAGGTAAAAAGAGATGAGCAGTGACAAGTGTTAGGCTTAGGAGATTTAGGTTGATCAGCCATTAGAGAAGCTTGTTTCTTTGTAACTCCTGTTCTAGGTTTGTTTTTCAGTATAGTTAAAAGACCATCAGATCTAAGAAGGGTAAAGATCATAACTCTGTAGCTTCCATGGACAAAAGAGTAATGGAGATCTCAAAAGAAGGCAATGAGGATGTTGAATGTTGATGAATAAATATCTAAAGTGAAAGAGATAATTGATAAAAACAATAATTGAAGAAAATTCTGACTGTTTCTCTGTTCTTATGGGTCTCACTCCTATGAAATGATGATTATGCCTTTCTCTTTCTCTTTCTCACAATTTCAGATTAAAAGTTGCTTTCTCTTATCTCTTTTTTTTCTTTATTCCAAAGAGAGAGAGAAATGATTTAACAGAATAAATGTATATAAACCTTACATATACGTACATTATTATCATTTATTTTCACTATATTTAATATATCATTGTATATAGAAAATAATAATAAAGAGTCGTTATTCAATTAAAATTTGTATTGACTTTTAATATTTTATATTAATTTATAGAAAACAATAATGTTTGTTTATTTAAAAAAATAAAAAGTAAAAATTTCTTAATAAATATGTATTTAACCAAAGCAATTTATATAATTAAATGAAGAGAGTATTTATTTATAATAATTTATAATGAATAATTTCAATTATAAGAAGTGTAATTTTTATTTATTGATTTGCATGGGTAATAGTTTTTTTTGTCAATGGTAATATTAATATTGGGTCACAATAACAGACCTATTACCTAAATTTTTACATAAACCACATAGTTGGTGAGATTTGATCTCTTATGGTACATGTGCGTTAGCGTATAGTTATTTATATGCGTTAGCGTATAGTTATTTATATTATATATATACATATATGTTAGTTAGGTACATTTAAACGGCGTTACATCATTTGTTCATTGATGTTTGGGCCTCTATAAAACAGTATTTTTCTGAATTATTTCTCAAACATTATTATATATACGGCAAAATTGTCATTATTTCGTTTGTCTTTCTCTAATCATAATCCATTTTTATTTGGATTTTTTTGTTTAATTTAGAAAAAGAATGGTCAGTGACGTTATTAAAAAAAAGAAACAATAAACAGTGAATAAAATGGATAAAATAACAAACGAGTTGCGTGGAAAAAAGACAAAAGTAATCAGAGAAGGGTCCCACAGTTTGCACCTGCTTTGCTTAATCCAATAATTAAGATCTAATGATGTGCCACGTGTCTTTGTTCACTCACTCAAGGTTGATTGAAGAAGTATGATGATGCAAATAAACCATTTATAATAATAATAATAATTAGTTGTTTGACCCCAAAAAAATTATTAAAAGATATAATGATAATGGAAGATACAACTAATTTTCTTGTTGATGATCTTGTTTTCCTCAAAAATCTCATCTAACTATTGTATTTTTCTTTGTTTATGTTCGTCAACTTCTTATTCGTTTCAATTTTTTTTTTCTATATCGGATCACAATTTGTCGGTCTATTAGCCAAATTCCTGCACAATACAGGTGGTGGGACTCAATCTCAGAATATATAAGTACATCTGACTTTAATAGATTTACCACCTGCCACTAAACTAAATGTCACTTGCTGTTTCAGTTATTTTAAATTCATTAGGAATTCAGATATATATACCGAGTTACTTTTTTTTTGTCAACGGTAATATTAATATTGGATCACAAAGGCCGATCCATTAGCCAAATTCCTACATAAATTTTGTAGGTGGTGGGACTCGGTCCCTGGGTACATGTGCGCCTGTTTTTTAGTGGACTTACCATCAGCCACTAGATTAAAGGCCACTTGCATATATTATTAAGTTACTTATTTAATTAAAAAAAAAGAAAAAAGAAGAAGAAGTTATACAAATTGATTACGAAATTAAAGAAGTTATTATTATAATTAGTGAAAAGATAGAAAAGGGCCCACTTAACTTGAAATAGACTGGAGTGTGGGGCCCATCACTCACTTTCAATATTCGCGTTTTCTCTATTCTTAACTTATTTTACGTAGTTATCATTTTGGGCTTTTCTTCTCCACCCACTGGGCCCACCTTTATTACTTATTTTTTTATTCTCTTTTTTTTTTAACAAGAGAAAAAAAAGAAGAAGTATAAATTGTTTCCATGTCCCTCAATGTTTCGTTGCTCTTCAATTGGCCTCTCATTTTATCTTTTTCAACGATTGGAAGCCAAATACTTCAATTAGAGTTGCGTGAGATTCGAATTCACCACTTGATGCTAAATAAGATGCAGAACAAATTAATTAGTTCATCTGTTTTCTAGTTCAATTGGTCTCTCATTCAAATTTTTCTTTTCAAATTACACTTGTTTCCATTTTTAACTGGTCTCTCGTTCTTTTTTCTCTATCAATTGATCGTATCAACAAAACCTGTTTTATAATCAAATACTCCAACTAAAATTCCTTTTTTCATCAATTGATCGGATTAACAAGATTCATTTTATAGCCAAATACTTCAACTAGAACTATAGCCAAATATTCTAACTAGAACTATAGCCAAATATTCTAACTAGAACTACGTGAGATTCAAACTCACAAAACACTTAATGCTAATGCTAATGCTAAGTAAGCTAAATACTAATGCTAAACTTAATGCTAATGCTAAGTAAGCTAAATACTGATGCTAAGTTAGATGAAAGGCAAACCAATTGAAGTTTAATTGGTCTCTCATTCCAATTTTTACTGTTTAAGCCCAACACTGATACAAAGCCACCCTGATAACATCCCCACTTATAGCCCAATCAAGATGCTTTATAATACTCAATCAAAACCATGCTAATCACAAATCTATGTGTTATTGTAATATTTATTGTGTCAAAAAATATACGATTTTGATGATATTTTTCCCAACACCTAACTCATTTTCTTTTTTCCTTTCTCAAAGAGAATTTGAAAACAACAATCAAAACATTTAGCAACAAGACAGAACATCAATGACAAATAAAAACAAAGAACAGAAAGATGTAATGTTAAAACAAAACACACACATTCCAATCAGATTGTTAACTGAGTGCAGCCTAATATCGTCCCACGACACTTTGTCATTGGTGCTACACTACGCCACGTTGAACGATCATTACCAACAGTCAAAACATCAACGTTAGACAATGGCTTTATGTCCCAATTCAACCTATCAGGTCCAATCATTCCTCCTACTATCAATACCTCTTCACCTAAACTCGTCATTGCCATTCCAATCCTTCGCCTAAACTCAGACGCTGATGCAACCACCTTCCATGTATCACCTTCTTGCTTATACACTTGACCATGGCTCATTACATAAAGCACGTCATCGACTACAGCCATTGGACCTTGTAGCCAACCATAGTCTTTTACAGCCCATCCGACTTTAACACTCTCAAGAACCTGAACCGTTGATAACCCTTTGTGTAAAACGTGAACTTTGCCTTGTAGGACTAGACCTGAGCAAGCTGAGTTATGTGTCCGGTGAAGATCGGGGATTGATGTCCACACATCATTCTCAGGATCATACATCTCAGCTCCTGATATAGATTTCCTGCAAGTGGTGGTGAATCCACCAGCAACAACAATTTTGCCATCGAGAACGCAGCACGCGAACATAGCACGAGGCACGAGCATTGATGCACGAGGAGTCCATCTTCTCTGTACAAAGTCATAAGACCAGACCTCATCAGTAGCAAAGGTACCGTCATGATCCCCTGTAAGTGGATCAACAGCATCACTACCTCCACCTAAAACAAAGAGCTTTCCGGCAGTAGTAACAGCCCCGAAATGAGCGAGGTGGCGAATTCTGGATGGAAGGATAGGGAGAGTGAGCCAACGATCGCAGTTAGGACTATAGACTTGCCAAACGTTCTCAGGATCAAAAGCACAGACACAGAGAAGATCCTCTGTTGATCCAACCTCTTTACGGACTCTAAAGAGTTCATCACTGCGTACTGCTGCACGCCAGGATCGAGAAACGAGCTCTAAATTCGGATGAAGGTCTAATGGTACGTGAGCTAGGCATCTCATTGCTACTGCATCTGGGATTCCTTCAAGTAGCCCTGACATTGTTGTCGCTACAAATCTGTAACACACAGTGATTTGATCATCAGATAACACAAAAAAACATAAACAATTTCGTAAATTGAGAATTGGGGATGTGAACACAAGCAAGACCTAACATTTCATCTTCTTCCTTCACAAGCATCATAATTAAACACAAAGCAGATAATTGATTTCAACAAATTGGATTAGAAACCCTAAAAATTGAGGCGAAATGAGATAGATATAGAGAGAACCAAGATTAAGGTACGACCTAACCAATCCAACGAATCCAATGCAACACAGAAAAACCAAAAGCGAAAACTTAACACAGTGGAGATGATTATAAAACGGAAAAAATGCCAAATGAAAACGAGACGAAATCGGAGGCTCAAAATCAGAATCAGGTAAGAAGAACCCAAGAGAGAAAATCAGATTTAGGGTAAATTTACAAGAGGAATTGAAGAAAACGAGAATCTGATGTCGGAGAAAGCGAGGTAATTGATATTGCCGGGAGAGAGAGACAGAGAGATGCGTAGAGAATCGATGGTCGGAAGAGAAGAAGGTTTTTGATTGTTTGTTTTAATGAATAAGCAACGTTATTTTTTTTTTTTTTTTTGTTAATCTTACTCATTCTTTTTAGTACTAGTAGAATCGACAAAAACCCGATCTAGATATTCTTCCTTTCCCTTGCATCTGGGAAGAATCCAACTCGAATGCCTAAAGAATGCTAAACTGGCATCTACCGGCCACACATCCTCAGCGAATCAACGTTGATTTTACATTTGTATTTTATTTTTTAATTTTATAGTTTATTTTTTGTTTTTTCTCACAATTTCCACAAAATATATAAATTTGTTTTTCTCTTTTCATAAAACACATTATTTCCGTTCACACGTGAACATATACATATTACAAATACAAACATATAAATTGGAATATTCTTCAAGATCCGGTACACAAATATATCTCAGTTGGATCTTACTTAGCAAACTTATGGAATAAGAAAATGGAGGAAGAATAAAAGAGTAATCAGTAATGTAAATAATGTTAACTCATTAATTTATTTACATTTCTCTACATAAGATTAACTTTAAATGCCGAAGACAGGTGGCCCAGTAGTGTTACCACTTTATAAATCCTCAAGGCACCAGGAATCGTACTCCCTACCTGCAGTATAAGAAGGGAAATTAAAAGCCACTAGGCTAGTTGACAAAAAAAAAAATCAACTTTAAATACAGCCACATAACTTAATGGCAAGACATAATATATAAAACGACATCTCTTTATTATTGTGCTTAAGGTAAAAGACTCTTTTTGCATCAGTTCATATTATATAGAGTTGAGTTTTTAAAGTTAATATTAAACGAAAATTTTCAAAATATCAAATATAACAATTCAAAGTTTTACAGTATTTTATTGTATAAAATTAGATTTTAAAAATTAGTTATTGACGAGATTATTTCAGATGTCAAAATCTAATAATTCAAATTCTCTTAAATAAAGTTGATTTTCAAATATTAATTATCAACGAGTCTTATATATTATCTAAAATATATATATAAATTTCACAAACAAGGGCATGATACTGATCTATATCTAGTTATTTATAAAAAATGAAGAGGAATAAGATGTACAATAACACTTGTTGTTTAATTTGTTATGTGTGAAAATATGTATATGCGGTTAATATATTAATTTTTTTATTATGGTTTTGTTATAAATCAATAATTAGTTACAATTTTAAATTTTAATTAACAGACCATAAACCAATTTTGGGCTAAACCAAAGCCCATTTGGTAAAAGTAAGTTATTTTCTATTTTGTTAACAAAAAGAGGCCACGTGTAGAGCGTGTAAGCCATGGAACTTGTAGATAGTCCTGCACCAGAGCGCAGAGGATCAAAACAAAAACAAGAATAGAGCAATAATATGACGACACGTAGATTATTAAAATATTCTAATTGATGCTCATTGTGGCCCCACAGTGCCTATATATATAGAGAGAAAGCTTCCTCTTCCTGGAAAATAAAATCCCAAAACCCTAATTTTACTTTTTGCCACTCGAATTACATTAGGTATGAGGACAAATCTAATGGTTGCGAGCAAGCGACCTCGAGCGCCAAGCTTCTCCGAGAAGCATCCTCATGAGTACTTCGGTGTTTCTGAACAAGTACAGGTCAAAAACTTTCTAGAGCTTTGTGGTTTCTGCAAGAAGAAGCTAATTCAAAACAAGGATGTTTTCATGTACGGGTCAGTTGTTTTTCGCTTTCCTCTCTTCTAATCAATCATCGATTGTGAAATCAAATTATGCCTTATAGTGGAATTGAATTGAGAATTAGTGAATGTTGATGAAATTAGTGTTTGTTAAATGGAAAACGCAGCTATTTGGGAGCTTTTTGTTCCAAAAAATGCAGAGAGAAACAGATGGAGTTTGATATATTTAACGAATTGAATTCACAAGGTAAATCAAATCCTAAGAAGGGACGAATTTGTTTGACGACTAACAAACCAATAGATGAAGCCATCATCACACCATCATCGTCATCATCAACAAGGTTTTTTATTTGATTTGATTTGAATTTGGAGGTTAGTGATAGATAGTATAGTAGATGTGTGCTTGCAAAACCCATTTCTCTCTTTAATTTTTCTTAAGGGAGAATTGGCTAATTAAGCCCCACTTCGACAACTTTATTAGAGCATCTTTTGATTAACTTTCTTCTCTTTGTTTTTTGTTCCTGGAGACTATGAAAAAAATTGATGTGTACAAATTTGATCTCATTTTGTGTTATCTTTGGCGTTTGGTGACTGAATTAGGCTTTAGAAATGCTATGTGAATGAGCCGTATATTGGATCCCATATACATATAAGAATGGGCAATAAGAAGACTCATCTAGTGGGCCTATTATTGGGCTCATTGTTATTACTACAAAAATGGGCAATAAGAAGACTCATCTAGTGGGCCTCTTATTGGGCTCATTGTTATATATACAAAAATGGGCAATAAGAAGACTAATTAAGTAGGCTTTTATTTAGCCTCATTGTTAGTTATACAAAAATGGGCAATAAGAAGACTCTTAAAGTGGGCCTATATTTGGGCTCATTGTTATTTATATAGGGCTTGTAAATTCAGCTCTTATTCTCACTCGAAAGACCATTAACACCTTCAAGCTACTAAAGAGTAACAGCAACACTTTTTGAAACATTTGACCCAATTCATTTTTTGACCAAGTTGATAGTGTTAAAGAATAACATTCCACATCGTAAGTTAGAAAGAATATTATTCCCACGATCCATATTATTCATCCTGATCCGACTCGTAGTTGATCCAATTATCAACAACCCAGACACAATATTAGTGCCGTCGATCCATCCCCGAGCATACGAGACTAATAGTCAAAGAGCTATTATCTCGAGGGGACATATTAGGGAATAACATCTATATCGGAAGTTGGAAATGATCCTCTCTATATATAAGATATGAGCTTCTCTACTAATTGTCAATTGATTTTGAGTTGGAAGATCATATTCTAATAGATAGTTGTTTTCTTATTTTTGTATAAATCCACTAAAAACAGACGTACGATTGAGTTCTATTAAATATATTATGTAGGATTTTGGTTATTAGGTCAGCCCGTTGTGATCTAATATTAACAAAAAAAAATTATATGTATGTATACAAAGAAGTCGAAATCCAATAGATAAAAAGGAAAACAAGTAGTAAAAAGACAAGAGTTTGACCGTATCTTAAATAGGCATCGTGTGAGATGACGTCAAGTGACGTAGTTAAGTAATAGGCACTGACACGAAACTTAAAAGAAAAGCAAAGGTGGAGGCTAAATCATCAGATGGATGACGTCAAAACAGGTTATTGATTCTCTTACTAATTATGGTAACTTTAAATTACTAACTCTAATAATTGTGTATCCATTTTCATGTATCTTTTTGACAATAAGAAAATTATAACACATGACGTTTATTGGGTGAAGAAGAGAGGCATAGACGTCGCATCTTCACTTGTTTTGTGACTTCTTCTTACTCTTTTTACATGCAACTTCTTATCTCCCAATGACGTTTACTTCTCTTCTCTTCCAGACGTTACCTCACGTTACCTTGTCTATTTTCAATCTCCATCTCCAACACAATTTCAAATCATGATCACTATTTATTCATCTATGTTTATGTTTAGATTCATATTTAGAGAACATAAACGTAACGCATTAAACATGTGTATGATTCATAACTCAACCACCCTTGACGTAAAGCTGATAAAGTTTGTGTTTTAAGCGCCAAATTATATCATCAATTTAAGGGTATTAAAGTCTATATAGTATAGTAATTATGTATGACTTTCAGTGTAAAATGTGTTATCTTCGATGTTTGTTAATGTATTGTTGTGTAATACTTTTAAAAATTATTTGATGTACACACTAATTAACCCACTTTAAACTATAAATAATCCTTAGAGATTAAAAAATATTTATAATTACCTGAATTTTGATAAATAAAAATAAATCTCCTAACAATAATGGGATATTGATGAAGAAATCCAAATAGAATCAAGTACCTGTCATGATTTTACTTTTTATTGTTTCTTCTTTCAGTAAACCACTTATTATCATTGATTACCTCTTTTTGGTTGGTACAAATTACTTTGAATTGTAATTGTTTTTATAAAAATTAGAACATGTCGAATCTTGTTTTGTCCTCGCATGTCCTACTCTAATCTTAACTAAACTTTACATATTTAAAATTTAATATTAGAAGATTGTGCTGCCTGCCAACTACTCAAATTTGTAATTACATGATTTATTTTTAGTTTTTTATTAGGGAATTAAAATTAAATAGATTTCTATATAGTTACCTAATCGCCGATACACAAAATTACATAATAATTGTGATCAACTTGACTAACAAACAATTTGAAGAGTCTTTATAATTCTTATCTTGTGTATACTTTTTGTTTGATTCAGATTATTGTATATGAATATGATTATATATGTTGATTAGAAGCTAATTTATATGAAAACAACTAAGTTATAACAGATAATGTTGACAAAAGAAGAGGCAATATACAATATTATCACCATATATTTGTCTCTAACATCAAATCTACAAAGTTGACAAGGAAATAAACAGCAGACCAAACACAAATTAGAAATACAATCAAACATTCTTCACATGAAAATATCGATCGTTTTCAAAATTGGTATATATTACGAAACTTACCTACTAGCCTAAGCTAGAGTCTTTTATATATATATATATACATATATATATATATATATATAAGAAAATTAAGTTGGGTGTATTAGTTAATATGTCATTGTCTTTTAAATAAATATCTGCATCTTATTAAACTTAAGTTTAATAGATATATATACTGTTTGTTGTTTGTATCAATGGAAAATATAAAATCAAGAATTTTAAAAAAATAACTCTCCTTATTAGCTTAGGAAAATAAACCAAACCCTAAATTTTCAAATATCATGATCTCACAAGTTATGCTACAATATTGATATTTCTTTATATAAATTAGATATTTTTTATTTCTGTTAAAAAAACTATGTTTTAGATAACTTATAAAATATCTCAAATTTATATGACTTAACCAACTAACTTGCTCAGCAACGAAATTGATTCAAACTTATACCAGACAATGTTAATAGAACAAATGTATATATGATAGTGGAAAAAGAAGTAAAAGCTAAGTGGAGTAGAATAAATTAAGTGAAAAAGTGGAAAAATGAATGAATGATTTGGTGTTTATCATGAGCAGAAAGGGTCGAGTAATGTTACGACATTGCATGTGCTTGTGATCTAGTTTATTGGATCGATCCTCATTTTAATCCATTTGCGAAGCTTCTTTATATTAATTTATATATTAGAGATATTCATTTTAGGTCGGTTTGTGGAATACAACATTTAATCAATTATTTTCTGATTACTTTTTGGTAATTTATAAGTTTCAAATGTGTTGGTATAACAAATTTATTATAGGTCGGTTCGTGAACATCTTCTCTAAAATCATTTTCACTATATTTTGTAATTATTTTTGGTAAATTAATTTCATAATTTATAAGTTTTACTTTATTTTATAAATTCATAAAATTGAGTTAAAAAAATGATTGAGAGAAAGCTATATATACGTAGATCCATCACAAACCATAGAAGATAAAATTATTCATAATTATATTCGTACACTCTATATATATATATATTACTAAGAAATATAAAGAGAAATGAAATGTTAATATATAAGACAAACCAAACGCCGAGTTACTTTCATGGTTAAGATGATCCAGCTAATGACTTAGGGTACCGGGGTTCGATTCCTCCCTACTACACTAATAGAATAAAAAGAGATTTTAGGGTGTGCCCTAAACTATGGATCCAGTTGATCTAGTTGTTGACAAAAAAAAAAAAGACAAACAAAAACAATAGAAAGGATATAAATTAGCAGAAGGATAAATAATAGAGGCAAAGGATGGGCAGTGAAAGTGAGTTGCATATGCTTCCTCCTACCTCTTATCTCTGCCATTCCCTCCGACCACAAATATCTACCGTTCCATTTGTCTTTCTTTTCTTTTCTTTTTTTGGATAATGTTTCTCTCCTTAAATTATTATAATATGTTGTAATACCATCTTTTCCTCTCTAGTAATTATCATAATATGTTGTAATACCATCTTTTCCTCTCTAGTAATCTACTTATTATAGTTAATTTCAGAATAATTATTTGAGAAAAAAATGATGAATGTTAAAGAGTAATAGTAATGGATAAAAAACAGTTGGACCAGTAGGTTTGTCTATAATTTAGTTAAATATCTAGTGGTGAGTTCGAAAATCTCATCCAGTTTTTGGAGAATTTAAGTTACGGATCAGAACATTATTGATCAAATGATTACTTGTTAGAAAAACGAGTAATAATAATACTACCGAGTATGAAGTTGGGGTTAAGTGGTAAGGATGAAGAGAAGTTAAATGTTCATTCACCTACTATGCAAAATAAAGTTACACTGAGTCTATGTTATGTGGACTGCACAAAATTTATAAAATAGTTCAGATTCTTTTCATAAAGTTTTAGAATTCTTGAGTGAAAAAAATGATAATAGTATTACATTTACTACAAAGCTTTGATGAGCAAGGAAGTAGACAAATTTCTGACTAAAAATTTAACAATGATATAAGCAAATTTATGCTAATCACATGTCTGCCACGTGGCGAAGAATGGGGTTAAAGGCAATCTTAAAAGGTCCCTCTCTCTTATTTTGACATATCTAATCATATACCTTCGTTTACTACACGCGCTTTATCATTGCGCGTATAATTAAAACACCACTCAACTAAACTATTAAAAAGGACATAGAATGCACAGAATTATAGACAACACAACCTCACTTTTTTTTTTCTTTTTTTTTTCACTTACAATCAAAATAAAATTATAATAAATTTATGTTTAATAATAATAAACATTCGAAAATTGATGCTTTTTGGTGTTTGACTCTCTTTATGAATTCTCACTCTCAATAATTAAGTATTCGTATATATTTATACTTATGTTTACCACTTGAATTTGTTATATGTTCAATATTTATTATATAGGTGAATGAGCGAAATAGAAAACAAATAAAGCTTTAGAAATGTGCACTTTTCCAATCTAAAACCCATTGGTTCATTACAAAGAATCCATTTATATTTACACAAATATCTGTACACAAGTTTGACTAATCCTACCATTTATGCAGATGAAGCTAATTATGGTCTGAATAGCAAAAAATACTGGTCAATTCTCTGTTATCCTAAATTTATATATATTTAATCAGCTAAAAAGCTACATTATTACTCTTTCTTCTGTTTTTCACTCGAATCTTTCTCTGCTTTTTACCAGGAAACAAGCAAAGGCACAAGAGATACTGACCAACATCTCTCTTTCATGTCAAAAGTTCACAAATCTCCCAATCCCTGCAACACCATGGTTACATCAGAAATCAAGAGCAACACCAATGTTTGAATGTATATCAATTCATCATGAAAAGAGATCTGTTACCAGTTATTGGTTTTTCAGACTTAAGTAACATTGAATCCGTCCTTAAGATCTGTTGTCTTCATGTGTGTTTACAGGACTAATTGATGAATCAGTACGGGTTAAGCTCTGAGTATCCATAGCGTTGAGGCAGAAGTTCCTCAACTTCAATCCTGGAGCTGGCATAGCTGGAGCTTTTCTTAATACGGTTTCTATAACCCGATTCAATCTCTACTGAAAACAAACTGTAGACTGGTCTGTGATCAGAGAATCTTGATTCTCCTCGAACATATGACAGTTGATTAAGACCATTTCCATACCAGAGAATACGATCACACCTGCAAATCAGATTTGAAACAAAACAAAAAACAGTCAGTATGTATGTTTGATATGATATCAAGTTAATGGAGAGTCAGAGAGATATAAAGGTAATAAACCAACCATGCTGGAGTGCGTCGCTTGGCCTTAGGAAGCCGATCATCACCAGCATATGTATCTGAATTGTTAGAGTATTTGTATGTTGGTGGAAAATAGATAGTTCCTTCATTCCATCCTTCAAACACACACCCTTTTCTTTGTTCTATCCTTAGCTGTGAACAAAATAGATTAAGTCTCTGGTCTTTCTTTCACATAGATTCTCTTTTGAGCTTTCAAAATGTAATTACCTGGTCCTTCTCAAGCAATGCACTCCAGTTTCTCATCTCGACAAGAGCTCTAGCTGACCGGTAAGATAAAGCTATGCGGTAGTTTAAGTCTCCAAGCCAGATTACTCGACTGAAAAACATAAAGACATAACAAACAAGATATTGTTGAGCTGTTTGCAAGAATTGAAGATTTAACAAGTGAAGAGCATTAATGTAAAAGATAACTCACTCGTGTTCTAAAATCGTCTGAGGAGACTTGTCGTCATTCACTCTAGGGAATCTGGTTTTCCTTAGAATCTCCATAACATCAGAGTTTCTTCTCAGTTCATCACCTTCTTTCTGACCAGAGGTCAAGTGGCTGCACACAAAGCAGAAACTAGTCTGGTGAACAGACATACTGATCGAAATCGAGCCCTGCATATTCAAAAGATCCAAACTCTGATAAGCTAAATGAGGTTTGAATGTTTTTGGTCAAAACTACACTTTGGAAATATGGAATATATATACCTTGTTTCCAAGATAACCCATCAAGCCTCTCCCAACACAAGACACTTTAAGGTTCTTAACACTATCCCTTAGATCACTCTTAACCCAAACAGTTAAGAAAATCCCAACCATCTGCTTACTCGCTACTAAACAGTACTTAGCCTTGTCTCGTCCTTTATCTCTATCATCTGCTACAAACGATCCAGTCCTCGAGACAGGAGAACAGTGATCATGACAAGGAGAATATAGGTCCTCATCAGAGGAGCAATACCTAAAGCTCTGGTCATAGAAGTCATCAGGTCTATGGCCCAACATATAACGATCACAAACACTGAATCTCCGGTCAAGCTGCTGCGGTTGTGATGATGCAGACATATCCATCCTTAGACTCCTACTCCTATTGTAGAATAACGAGTTAACCCCTGCAGCTGATTCACCTTCAAAGTCAGAGTCAAGCTCAGCTACTGGATGAGGAACCGGTGAAGGAGTCCGGCAGCTTCCACCAGGAAGACTGTTTAGTGTTCTTCTGATAAGAGAAACCCATTTCCTTGCAGGTCCATTGTCCTCAGTACCTAAAACATTGCCGGCGTTCAAAGGAACAATCTCTTGGAATCTGTTCAAAACCCAAAGTCAGAGAGTTGGTCTTAGAGATTGTTACTACTAGTTAAAAGTAAACATACCCAAGAACATAAATGTCTGAAGGAGGTGATGTATGAAGCCAATCATCTAGATTCAAATAACTTGGTGGAGACTTTCCAGCTACATTCCATGTTGCAGTAAAAACTCTAAGATTATCAAGTGGTGGATCAAATTCAGGTTTGTTTCGTCTGTTTCTCCTTTTGTTAGGAATCTCTGCACACAAATCAAATTTATAAATATAAATATTATAAAAAGAGAGAATAAAGCAAAACAGTTTAAGGCATAGTTTTTAACAGACCAGTTTTGCTTTTTTGGACAGAGCATGCTTCCTCTCTTTCAATGACATTGTTCCTCCAATCTCCACCTTCACCTGCAAAAGTGAATTTTTATTATAATTATTATAAAAAGATAAAGCTGTTCTCTTCTCACATTCCTAGAAGCCAACTTACTGTTATCAAATTTGTAATTAACATTCTTAAAACTTAACTAATCATGTCTGAGATTACTTACATCTGTCTAAGTCATCTGCGTGAAAATCTTCTGTTTTGTTTTTAATGTTGAGCCATTTCTTCACCAATGTTTTAGGCCATGAAAGCTGCAGAAACAAAGATTTAGAGATTATAAAGGAACCATTTTTCAGAAACAGAATCAATCAATTCACAGAGAAGGAAACAAACCTTGCTTTTCTTAAGATTACCATCACCCATTGTTCTTCAGCTTCATACAGAGACTAATAGATCTCTGAATCAAAAAAAACTAAATCTTTTGCAAAACCCAAAGCATCTCCAAATGCAAAGACTCAAGTTGAGAATAGAAGAGGCCAATGTGAGACTAGTTCTTCCTTATAAACAGAAGAAAAGCTTTGAAATTAGAGATTCTTATACAGAAACAAGGAACCTCGTTTCTGGGCACAGAGCAAAGTAAAAGAGAGACAGAGAAAGAAGTTGTTGGTTTGCTGTTTGTTTTCTCTCTCTCTCTACACCAAATCCAAGAGAAACAAAAGCTTTGGAAGCTGAGTAAAGAGCTATATAGAGATGGGTATTTGGGCAAAACCCGGATCTTCCTCTTCTTCTTCTAGTTTTCTGAAATGTATTCTCTTCTTCTCTTTCTGTATATAAAGAACAGATCATGAAACTGCCATATGATTCTCTCTCCAGAGCTTAAAAGAATTGTGGGTCACACTTAACTCTTTTAAAATAAATGAATTAAATCCAAACTGTACCCGTTTTTTCCTGTATCGGGTCGTCTGCAAATGGGTAAAATGACCCGGTAACTCTCTGCATATACATTACATTACATACACATGAAAATACTATAATTTTATTGCTACTTGCAGGCCACAGTTATTGCACTTCCTCTCAATCTTTGTTTTCATATCTCTTTGATTTTGACGTGTTTTCATTTTAAACTCATTATTATGTAAATCTTTAACTTGTTGGATTACTAATATTTAAAGATTTACATAATAATGATGAGAATATTTGATGTTTTATTTTAAAGTTAATATAAAATCTACTAACAAAATAATGATTAATGGTCAGTGGCCTTTAGCCTAGTGGCAGATGTTAAGTCCACTAAATACAGACACACTTGTATTTTTCGGAATCGAGTCATGCCATCTGCATTATGCATGAACTTGACTAATGGGCCGGCTAGTTGTGGTCCAATGTTGATTAAAGTTAATATAAAATATACTAACAAAATAATGATTAATGTCGTAGAGTTTTTCTCAGTATAATATTTAGGATGATTCATCTAATGACTTAGACATTCAGGATTTGATTTTCTCCCCTCTACAGTTTGTAGATGAAATAAAAATATTAGGAATGAGTTTTACGCAGTGTATCGAACCTTATCGATAGTTAACAAAAAAATTAATGTCTATGAAATAGGATTGATATAAAACACTAATCATATTAGAAAAGGGGCAGAGTTGATGCTGATGTATATATAAATAGACACTTTATAGGTTGCTAAGAAAAGGAAAATGGACACTTTTGGTTTATTCCATTCCAAAGATGAGATACAAATCCCGGATTTGGCAATTGGAACAAACGAAATAAACAAAAACTAAAAACAGAATTATAGGGGATATGTCGATAATAAATAGTAATAATAGTTATTGTACTTACTTAAAAAAGGACACTAGTGGATTGATGAGTTCAAGTAGTAGAGATGCATTAAAGCATGTTTAATGGGTTAAGTTTGAGGTTTTGGGAGACATCAACAACATTAACAAATGTCACTTTTTATATATTTTATTGGATTTAACACGTTTACCAAAATTTATTTGGAATACACTTTTTAGTTAAATGTGAAATTTATAAAATTGAGTTATGTTGAATGGAAAGAGGAGTTTAGGGTTCTTTTGACCCAATCTAGAATATTGTCTTAAGGGACCATCCCCTTTTGGGAGACTCTGCCTCCTCCTCCATCAATTAATTACTTTATCTATTCTTTTGAATTCATATATAGGCTATAAGTTTATATGATATAACTCTAAATAAAAATAAAACATATTAATATAATTGTATTAACATATCTGTATGTGAGTTGAGTTTTAAATTGAGATACATCTTTTTGGTAAGGTTCCGGTTTTTAGGAGACCGCCAGTTATAATCAGTGAAAATTCTTATCAGAAGATTGAAATTTCCGATACTAAGAATCTATACATCATTTTCTTTCACCGTGTATCTCTTCAGAAATCAGAAAAACCCTAATATGAAATCTCTTCCCAAGCGAGTCAAACCTACATCTCCTTAGTCACTTGCTAATCATCACTTTGGTAAATTGAGATACATTTGTTAGTAATACAATTAATAAGCTAAGTTTTGTTTATTTTTCCAAACACAAAGTAAATGTTTTTGGTGAATTTATGCAACATAGTTTTGCAAGGTAAAGTTAAAAATGACACATGGTGCATGTGGGAGACCGTGTCTGTTTTGTTCAGACCAATACTTAGGTTTAAGTAAATCCTAATTTTTGTCTTTCTTTTTTTTTCAATTTGATGTCCTTCAAAAACAATTAAGTATCATATTGAAAGCTTATGCCAGTTGTATTACGTACTTATATAATGACGTTTTTCATTGTTTATGCTTTTGTTTAATGAAACGTATTGATTAGTTAAAGTGTTAATAAATAATAATAAGATTAGATTTATTCAATCACGTCAACTCATTAAGTACAGCTCAACAATTAAAGAATTTGAATCGTTTTAATTAGAAAAATGCCGGAAATAAGAACCATTTTCTTAAAAACTCATTATGTTATCTTATAAGAATGTATAGAAAATGCAAGTGACATTTACTCTAGTGGTAGACGGTAAGTCTATTAAAGGTAAGCGCACTTGCATATTCAGAAATCAAGTTCTGTTGCCTGCATTATGCAGGAACTTGGCTAATAGGTCAGCCAGTTGTGCCCCAATGTTAACAAGAAAAAAAAAGAATATATAAAAACTTCTTTAGTAATGAAATGATATGTTTATGATAGTGGTTATTATAAAAGGATTCATGATAAGTAATATCAAGAACATTAATATATGATTTGGTAAGGCTTTGTTTAGGATTAGAATAAGAGAATAATTAATCTTAGCGAATCGACAATTTGTTGTTAGTTTATCTCAACTTAGATAGTACAAATTTCTTAAAGTCTTATCTACTACAACAATGCAACAAATACATATATATAAAAGTGAGTTCATAAATATATAGATGGAATAAGAGGTTTGATAGAAGTAAGGAAGGATTGGTTTGATGTGAAAGTTTTCACTTTGAAGATCAAATTGAAGAGCTCTTCTTCATTTAGGGGTAAACATCACTTTCATATACATGCACGCAACATTTACGGTTTTAGGGGTAAATAAGTTAAAAACCCAAAACATAATGTTACTAAAAAGATAAGTATATATGTCAAATATATAATATATAAGTTTTATATATTTTAGCTTATATACATGTTTTTGATAGATTCATAGACTATGGTTGTTGGACCCATTCTAATAGTATATTTGTAGTATGTATCTTTTGGTTTTTGGACCTCTTTACTTAATCAATCTTTGTGCTACACTATCCTCAAATATAGTGTTTTTTCCATTTGAAAGCGATAGTATTATTAAAAAAAATTAACTTTTCCAAAACATGTGAAATCTATTAAATCATAAAAAATTTAAAAATAACATGAAATATTATTTTTAGAAGGTTATAACCCACGAATTTGTAAGAAAATGAGTTATTTAGTAAAAACATGCAGAATCTATGATCTCCAACAAGTAATCAAAAATAATGTGAAATGTTATATTCAGAAGGCTATAACTCACAAATTTGTAGAAAAATGAGTTATTTTTCCAAAACATTTGAAATTTATAATATCAAAAATGAAATAAAATATTATTTTTAGAAGGTTATAACCTGCGAATTTGCAAGAAAAATGAGTTATTTAATAAAACCATGGAAAATCTATATTTTCCTAGAAATTATTAGAAGTGATGTGAAATGTTACTTTTAGAAGGCTATAACTCACAAATTTGTAGAAAAATGAGTTACTTTTCCAAAATATTTGAAATCTACAAAATCACAAGAATATAAAAAATGACATATAATATTATTTTCCGAAGGTTATAACCCACGAATTTGTAAGAAAATTAGTTATTTAGTAAAAACATGCAAAATCTAAAATATCTTACAAGTAATCAAAATGATATGAAATGTTATATTTAGAAGGCTATAACTCACAAATTTATAGAAAAATGAGTTATTTTTCCAAAATATTTGAAATCTATAAAATCATAAAAATATCAAAAATAACATGAAATTTTATTTTTAGAAGGTTATAACCCACAAATTTGTAAGAAAATGAGTTATTTAGTAAAAACATGCAAAATCTAAAATCTCTTACAAGTAATCAAAATGATATGAAATGTTATATTTAGAAGGCTATAACTCACAAATTTATAGAATATGAGTTATTTTTCCAAAATATTTGAAATCCATAAAATCATAAAAGTATCAAAAATAACATGAAATTTTATTTTTAGAAGGTTATAACCCACAAATTTCTAAGAAAATGAGTTATTTAGTAAAAACATGCAAAATCTATAATCTCTAACAAGTAATCAAAAATGATGTGAAATGTTATATTTAGAAGGTTATAACTCACAAATTTGTAGAAAAATTAGGTATTTTTCCAAAGCATTTGAAATTTATAATATTATAAAATATCAAAAATGACATGAAATATTATTTTTAGAAGGTTATAACCCACTAATTTGCAAGAAAATGAGTTATTTAATAAACTGAAATGTTATATTTAGTAGGCTATAACTCACAAATTTGTAGAAAATAAGTTATTTTTCCAAAATATTTGAAATCAATAAAATCATAAAAATATCAAAAATAACATGAAATATTATTTTTAGAAGTTTATAACCCACAAATTTGTAAAAAAATGAGTTATTTAGTAAAAACATGCAATATCTATAATCTCTTACAAGTAATCAAAAATTATGTGAAATATTATATTTAGAAGACTATAACTCACAAATTGTAGAAAAATGAGTTATTATTCCAAAATATTTGAAATCTATAAAATCATAAAAATATCAAAAATAACATGAAATATTATTTTTAGAATGTTATAACCCACGAATTTGTAAGAAAATGAGTTATTTAATAAAAACATGCAAAATCTAAAATCTCTTACAAGTAATCAAAATGATATGAAATCTAATATTTTTAGAAGTCTATAACTCACAAATTTATAGAAAAATGAGGTATTTTTCCAAAATATTTGAAATCTATAAAATAATAAAAATATCAAAAATAACATGAAATTTTATTTTTAGAAGGTTATAACCTACAAATTTGTAAGAAAATGAGTTATTTAGTAAAAACATGCAAAATCTATAATCTCTAAGAAGTAATAAAAAATGATGTGAAATTATATATTTAGAAGGCTATAAGTCATAAATTTGCAGAAAAACGAGTTATTTTTCCAAAACAGGTGAAATCTATAAAATCATAAAAATATCAAAAATGACATGAAATATTATTTTTAGAAGGGTATAACCCACGAATTTGCAAGAAAATGAGTTATTTAATAAAACCATGGAAAATCTATATTTCCTAGAAATAATCAGTAGTGATGTGAGATGTTATTTTTAAAAGGCTATAACTCACAAATTTGTTGAAAAATGAGTTATTTTTCCAAAACATTTGAAATCCATAAAATCATAAAAATATCAAAAATGAAATAAAATATTATTTTTAGAAGGTTATAACCCACGATTTTGCAAGAAAATGAGTTATTTAATAAAACCATGGAAAATCTATATTTTCCTAGAAATAATGAGAAGTGATGTGAAAGATTATTTTTAGAAGTCGATAACTCACAAATTTGTAGAAAAATGAGTTATTTTTCCAAAGTATTCGAAATCTATAAAATCATAAAAATATCAAAAATAACATGAAATATTATTTTTAGAAGGTTATAACCCACAAATTTGTAAGAAAATGAGTTATTTAGTAAAAACATGCAAAATCTATAATCTCTTACAAGTAATAAAAAATGATATGAAATGTTATATTTAGAAAGCTATAACTCACAAATTTGTAGAAAAGTGAGTTATTTTTCCAAAATATTTGAAATATCTAATATCATAAGAATATCAAAAATGACATGAAATATTATTTTTTGAAGGTTATAACGCACGAATTTATAAGAAAATGAGTTATTCAGTAAAAACATGCAAAATCTATAATCTCTTACAAGTAATCAAAAACGATTTGAAATGTTATATTTAGAAGGCTATAACTCACAAATTTGTAGAAAAATGAGTTATTTTCCAAAATATTTGAAATATATAAAATTATAAGAATATCAAAAATGACATGAAATATTATTTTTCGAAGGTAATAACCCACAAATTTGTAAGAAAATGAGTTATTTAGTAAAAATATGCAAAATCTATAATCTCTTACAAGTTATCAAAAATGATGTGAAATATTATATTTAGAAGGCTATAACTCACAAATTAGTAGAAAAATGAGTTCTTTTTTTTCCAAAATGTTTGAAATCCATAAAATCATAAAAATATCAAAAATAACATGAAATATTATTTTTAGAAGGTTATAACCCACGAATTTGTAAGAAAAATGAGTTATTTAGTAAAAACATGGATAATCTATAATCTCAAACAAGTAATCAAAAATGTTGTGAAATGTTATATTTAGAAGGCTATAACTCACAAATTTGTAGAAAAATGATTTATTTTTCCGAAACATTTAAAATTTATAAAATCATAAAAATATCAAAATTGACATGAAATATTATTTTTAGAAGGTTATAATCCACGAATTTGCAAGAAAATGAGTTATTTAATAAAACCATGGAAAATCTATATTTTCCTAGAAATAATCATAAGTTATGTGAAATGTTATTTTTAGAAGGTTATAACTCACACATTTGTAGAAAAATGAGTTATTTTTCCAAAATATTTGAAATCTATAAAATCATAAAAATATAAAAAATGACATGAATATTACTTTTAGATGGTTATAACCCACGAATTGTAAGAAAATGAGTTATTTAATAAAACCTTGGAAAATCAATTTTTTCCTAGAAAGAATCACAAGTGATGTGAAATATTATTTTTAGAAGGCTATAACTCTTACAAGTAATCAAAAATGATATGAAATGTTATATTTCCAAAATATTTGAAATCTCTAAAATCATAAAATATCAAAAATGACATGAAATATCATTTTTCGAAGGTTATAACCCACGAATTTAGAAAATGAGTTATTTAGTGAAAACATGCAAAATCTATAATCTCTTACAAGTAATCAAAAACGATATGAAATGTTATATTTAGAAGTCTATAACTCAGAAATTTGTAGAAAAATGAGTTATTTTTCCAAAATATTTGAAATATATAAAATAATAAAAATATCAAAAATGACATGAAATATTATTTTTTGAAGGTTATAACCCTTGAAATTGCAAGAAAATGAGTTATTTAGTAAAACCATGTAAAATCAATATTTTCCTAGAAAGAATCATAAGTGATGTGAAATGTTATTTTTAAAAGGCTATAACTCACAAATTTGTAGAAATCTAAAAAATCATAAAAATATCAAAAATTACATGAAATATTATTTTTAGAAGGTTATAACCCACGAATTTGTAAGAAAATGAGTTATTTAGTAAAAACATGCAAAATCTATAATCTCTAACAAGTAATCAAAAATGATGTGAAATGTTATATTTAGAAGGCTATAACTCACAAATTTGTAGAAAAATGAGTTATTTTTCCAAAACATGTTAAATATATAAAATCATAAAAATATCGAAAATGACATGAAATATTATTTTTAGAAGGTTATAACCCACGAATTTGCAAAAAATGAGTTATTTAACAAAGGCATGGAAAATCTATATTTTCCTAGAAATAATTAGAAGTGATGTAAAATGTTATTTTTCCAAGGCTATAACCTACAAATTTGTAAAAAATGAGTTATTTTACCAAAATATTTGAAATCTATAAAATCATAGAAATATTAAAAATAACATGAAATATATTTTTTAGAAGGTTATAACCCACGAATTTGTAAGAAAATGAGTTATTTAGTAAAAATACAAAATCTATAGTCTCTAACAAATAATCAAAAATGATGTGAAATGTTATATTTAGAAGGCTATAACTCACAAATTTGTAGAAAAATGAGTTATTTTTCCAAAACATGTTAAATATATAAAATCATAAAAATATCGAAAATGACATGAAATATTATTTTTAGAAGGTTATAACCCACGAATTTGCAAAAAATGAGTTATTTAACAAAGGCATGGAAAATCTATATTTTCCTAGAAATAATTAGAAGTGATGTAAAATGTTATTTTTCCAAGGCTATAACCTACAAATTTGTAAAAAATGAGTTATTTTACCAAAATATTTGAAATCTATAAAATCATAGAAATATTAAAAATAACATGAAATATATTTTTTAGAAGGTTATAACCCACGAATTTGTAAGAAAATGAGTTATTTAGTAAAAATACAAAATCTATAGTCTCTAACAAATAATCAAAAATGATGTGAAATGTTATATTTAGAAGGCTGTAGAAAAATGAGTTATCTTTCTAAAACATTTGAAAATTTATAAAATCATAAAAATATCAAAAATGACATAAAATATTATTTTTAGAAGGTTATAACCCACGAATTTGCAAGAAAATGAGTTATTTAATAAAACCATGGAAAATCTATAATCCCTAACAAGTAATCAAAAATGATGTGAAATGTTATATTTAGAAGGCTATAACTCACAAATTTATAGAAAAATGAGTTATTTTTCCAAAACATTTGAAATTTATAAAATCATAAAAATATCAAAAATGACATGAAATATTACTTTTAGAAAGTTATAACCCACGAATATGTAAGAAAATGAGTTATTTAGTAAAAACATGCAAAATCTATAATCTCTTACAAGTAATCAAAAACGATATGAAATGTTATATTTAGAAGGCTATAACTCACAAATTTGTAGAAAAATGAGTTATTTTCCAAAATATTTGAAATATATAAAATCATAAGAATATTAAAAATGACATGAAATATTATTTTTCGAAGGTTATAACCCACGAATTTGTAAGAAAAAGTTATTTAGTAAAACCATGGAAAATCAATATTTTCCTAGAAAGAATCATAAGTGATGTAAAATGTTATTTGTACAAGGCTATAACCTACAAATTTGTAAAAAAAAAGAGTTACTTTACCAAAATATTTGAAATCTATAAAATCATAAAAATATCAAAAATGACATGAAATATTATTTTTCAAAGGTTATAACCTACGAATTTGTAAGAAAATGAGTTATTAAGTAAAAACATGCAAAATCTATAATCTCTTATAAGTAATCAAAAATGATATGAAATGTTATATTTAGAAGGGTATAACTCACTAATTTGTAGAAAAAAGAGTTATTTTTCCAAAATATTTGTAATCTATAAAATCATAGAAATATTAAAAATAACATGAAATATTTTTTTAGAAGGTTATAACCCACGAATTTGTAAGAAAACGAGTTATTTAGTAAAAAAAATGCAAAATCTATAATCTCTAACAAATAATCAAAAATGATGTGAAATGTTATATTTAGAAGGCTATAACTCACAAATTTGTAGAAAAATGAGTTATCTTTCTAAAACATTTAAAATTTATAAAATCATAAAAATATCAAAAATGACATAAAATATTATTTTTAGAAGGTTATAACTCACAAATTTGCAAGAAAATGAGTTATTTAATAAAACCATGGAAAATCTATAATGTCTAACAAGTAATAAAAAATGATGTGAAATGTTATATTTAGAAGGCTATAACTCACAAATTTGTAGAAAAATGAGTTATTTTTCCAAAACATTTGAAGTTTAAAAATTTGATATTTTTCCCTAATTGCAAAGTGACATCCAACACTGACATATGATGAATATCAAAGAGGTTAGAGACCTCAATTGTCCTAATCTTTCAAGAAAATTGAGATATAATAGTGGTTACTCCTTTGATTTATGTGACATTAAAACATGCTCAGGACCCATAAATATAAGTGTAGATTGTTATTATGTATTTTAATACAACAC
>OVBA01000512.1:0-64409 GCA_900406435.1 Lepidium aucheri | reverse complement strand
TAAGGTTATTACATCTATAACCTTTCTAAAAATTTCGAAATCTATTATTTATATAAAATCTCTAATGGCATTAGGCATAAATATTGTTGAGTCAACGGACAAAGATTCAAAATGTTTTCCTTTTATTATATAGTAGATTTCTAATGACATAACTTGTAATATACCACATTAAGAAAGGTTACTTTACTAGAAAGTTATCGTTTTATTACGTATAAGAAGATGTGTAATCAACAACTTTTGTAAAAAAAGTCTATGAAAAGCTGGAAAGTATGATTGAAGAGAAGAAACATGATAAGGTGTAGTAGAATGTTACATGTCCTTGTAAAAAGGAGAGTAGTCCACTTCGAGAGCTAGCAGTCTCTTTGTATATTTGTAACCGAAGATATCAACTGAGAGGATCTTGTTATCTGATAGCATATCATCAAGTTGAGCTTGTGTGTATGTTTGGAGTCCATCATCAGAAGGTAACCACTCTCTATTTGTCGTTATAGTTCGAGGTCCAACAGAAGGTGAAGCCAAGTCTGGAATATGTGTCATTGTTTGAAGTCCAACAAAAGGTGAAGACAAGTCTGGAATCTGTGTCATTGTTTGGAGTCCAACAGAAGGTGAATACAAGTCTGGATTCTGTGTCATTGTTTGAATTCCAACAGAAGGTGAATACAAGTCTGGATTCTTTGTCAGTGTTTGAAATCTATTAGAAGCTGACGGTGACAAGTCTGGTATTTGAGTCTCTGTGTTACGTCCATCAACAGAAGGTGAGGGGGCATGAGTTGTAGTGGGAGTACTGATGCTGAGGTTGTTTGTCGGAATAGTAGATGTTGGATTGTAGACAAGTGGCTGGCTAGAGGAAGGTACTGTTGAACTGCTCTTGTTGTTTCTTCTGCTTGGTGTTTGGTTGCCAGAGAGAATTGGAAAGTCCTGTTGGCTATTAAGCTGGTAATGGTATGGCCCATGAGGTAAGAGAGGAAGATGTAATGGTCTCTGATATATGTAGATCGGAGGCCGAATCCTTTGATAGTACGGGTAAGGCTGCAGGTGCACGATGGTTTATATAAAAGCGTCATTTGGAGGCTGAATTGTTTGTTTCTGAAACAAAACAATGGCTTTATCATAGAAAGAAAGTGGGTTGAGATCTACTTACAGCCCATGAAAGCTGCGGATTGTAATGATCATATGAGTGTTGCTGGGAAGGTAAAGGAGAAGCTTGTCTTGGTTTGAGTATAAATGGCTCAGCAGAAGCTTGCAGTTTGGACGGATTCGTAGCCTATTAAACACAGATAAAAAAGCAACTGAGAAACTGGTTATGAGATCAAAGAGCAGATGAAAAACTGGTTATGAGATCAAAGAGCAAATGAGAAACTGGTTATGATTCTTCAAAGAAAGCGTTGTAAAGTGAAATAACCTTTGGTGTAGTTGCCACTGGTTTGATGTATTTCGAAGACTATGATCAGTTAAACGAAGCTGGAACCTTTTAGAGTTGAAATGTTGGTTTTTGTTATGATTATAAGTATAGATAATGCTGAACTTCCAGTGCCTTGGTCCATTCAGGAGAAGCAAAAATTGTGTATTCTTATTGCAACTAAGCTCACAATAATGTGTTGAAATGTGTGATTTACAGAGTTTTCTGGTGATTTTGCAGGAAGTCATTAGGTCTCATGAGCAATCTTCAGATACCAGAAAACTCTTTACCTAAACTGGTTATGATTTTGTTAAACTAATGATGCTCAACAAAAACCAACATTTCAACTCTAAAAGGTTTCAGCTTTGTACTGATCAGTGATCACAGTCTTCGAAATACATCAAATCACTAACGTCATGTTGTTACCACTTCTTAAGTAACTCAGTGATGTTCTTACCTATATATCGATTCTAATCTTACAGAGTAAATAAAGTTAAAGAAGAAAAGATGCACCTGGTGACTGCCTGACTCGCTTCTAGGACTGCAAAAGTCTGCATTCTTCTTCTGTTGACTCCGAAAGATTGAAGAACGTACGAGAGCGCTGGATGGAGAATCTGAAACCTTCGTACTAGTGGCTGCTGATGTGACCAGAACACCATCCATCAACAATCCTTCATCTGAGCATGACACTGGAATACGCCTACGAGGTAGTGGATCTGATTTTGCTTCTCGTAAGCATTGCAAAAGGAGTGACCTTGTATTGCTAATGTTATGATTCCATTTAGGTGTCACTGGACTCAAAAGTGATGACATTTTCCTTTGAAAACGTCTCTGCTTGATCTTATCTATCGGCCACGTCTGGTTGCTTTGGGGGCTCTGCTTTGGTGTCTTGTAATCCACCTCATCGTACACAAACGACTCGCTTTTATCCATCTGATCGCTATAGTAAGAGAATATGAGGTTCCTTGTAGATCACCAAAATGAGACTTTTTTACCAAAATCACCACCAAAGGATTTGCAACACACTCCGAACAAATTCTCTGCTGCTAAAGAAAGCTTTGACAATCTAAGAATGGTTCCGAGAGAAAAACACAAAACTGTTCGGTGAGAAAGTTTGGGATTAATCAACAATCCGTCTTCGCAGAGAAATTTCACCGCCAAAATGAGGATAACGATTCACGAGACGAAATGAAACAAAATCGACCAAGAAAATAGGGGCAAATTTAACCTAGAACCATCCAAAATTGAAGAAACAGAAGCTGAGATCGATTGAAGTAGAGAGGATGATGAAGAGCCAACATTCGTTCGTAGAGTCAAAATCTAGGGAAATAGATTGAACGAGAAGGGAAAAAAACCGATTGAATCACGGAAAAGTAAGATCTTAAGCTCGAAATTACAACGTAATTCGAAATCGCATACCTAGAAATCGAGATCGAGTAGCTTTGATCATTCGATGGCAAAACAAAACTCGCTCCAGAGAATCTCCTTCTGTGAAGAGAAATAAGAGGGAAAAATCAGTTTCAAAGAGACGAATGTATTATATAAGGCTGACGGAAAATCTAACGGCGTAAAATTTCCGTGATCCATTTGAGTTTAGTTTGGTTTGACTGTGTGACGGTGTTAATACCACCTTCTACTAAACCGGTTCAGACGAATTAAACCAAAATCTAATTTTAACCTGAATTGCGTTAACCATTCCTAATTGATTTGTCATTCAAGCCACAAATTATTATGGTTGGGAATTTTAACCAAACCGAACCAACCGAGCTTGAATTGACTTAAACCAAACCAGAGTGTACACCGATCTAAACCAATTCAGACACAAACCACTTGGTTATGATTCTTCTCAATCCGAGTGGTTTGGTTCAATTCAAATTAAACCGAAATGCACAGCCTTACAAATTTGTACCAGAAATTGGTCAGTAAGAAAAAGAAGCTGATCATTTTCAACTTATTGTTGAATCAGATGCTCTTGCAATTACAAATTTGTGACATTACAAACTCAAACCTTCTAAGCTTTGGATTTATACAAAAACATAAAGACACTACTTTACTACATCGTAACATTCCCAACAATAATAAAATAAACAAAAGACTTGGGTTCGAGCCATTGACTAGATGATCAAGTCAAGACAAGAACAAACAGAACACAGAGACACATGAAATGTACAACGGATCCAAGAAAGAAAGAGAAAACAAAACCCCAAAAACTATACATATTACATAAAGCTTTTCACAGATTCTAGCTTTGTTACCGCATAGAGAAGCTTTCAGATTCCATCAATGGAGCGTTTGTTTCATGCTACCAACGAGCAGAGACATAAGTCCACCTCCGTGAACTCTCTCCTCAGGAATCATAAAGTCAAAGATGTTCCTCCCATTGCTGTTACTACTGTGGTTGTTTGTTTCAGTTTCAGGTCTCTCAGTGTTTGAGAAGCTCAAGGATTTCATTGATGGAGGCACAAGAACTTGCATTGGTATCATCACCTTCTGTCTTTTCTCAGGTTGATAATGCAGTGGTGGCAGGGGGCGATCAATGGACTCCATACAATCAGAGACTGCACTGACTCCAGATTGAGAATGATCAGTAGTAGTAGTTGTTGTAGTTTGGGAAGAACTAGAGACTAGGCCACGGAAAAGTCCTGGTCCAATCAAACCTATCTTGCTTCCACTCTTGTCCTGAGACATACTGTTATGTGCAGCACATAAACCACTCTTTCCTCTAGCAAATTTCTCGCATTTCCAGTCTCCTCCCCATGAGCAGCGTTTCCCACCACCATGTGCCTTACAGAAATCAGTGCTACCTTGTGCACTCTTCTCACAACCATCATACTTGCACCTTTTCCCACCACCGTGCTTCACGCAACAATCAGTCCGCCCACGAGCGCTTTTAGTGCACCCGGCCACAACACATCTCTTCCCACCACCATGAGCTACACAGAAACTTGTCCCACCGTGCACACTTTTAGGACAAATCCCACCACCATCAAACATACAACGTTTACCTCCACCGTGTGCTTTACACAGTGGAGTACTACCTTCTGCACCCTTTGTACATCCTGCAAATATGCAGCGTTTCCCACCACCATGAGCTTTGCAGTAGTTTGTACTTCCTTGAGCACCTTTTGTACAACCTGAAGACTGACAACGCCTACCACCACCATGGGATATACAAAGTCCAGCTTGTCCCTCAGCACTCCGTGTACAGCCTTCAATCCTGCATCTTTTACCACCACCGTGCTTGATACAGAGCCCTGATTTGCCGCGAGCAGCTTTAGCACATCCCTCAGGAAACCCACAGCGTCTTCCACCACCATGTGATATGCAGAAATCGGTTTTTCCTTCAGCGCTCTTTGTACATCCCAAGTGTTGGCATCTCTTTCCTCCGCCGTGGGCTTTGCAGAAAGTAGTTTTGCTCTCAGCACCTTTGTTGCAACCTGGTTTCTGGCATCTCTGCCCACCTCCATGGCCAATGCATAGACCTGAAGCTCCTCTAGCTCCTTTTACACATCCCATGAACTTGCATTTCTTCGGGTTGCTCGTTCTGTGCTGAGAAGATGTGGTAGATGTAGACCTGTCAGAGAAAGCACTTATAGAGAACTCTGACTCATGGCTTGGTTGTGAACTATAAGCATCATTTCCAAAATTAGTACTACACTCTTGCATTCTTGAAGGCTTTCTAACATTTTCCGTCCTTGGAGCAAATAGAATCGATGGCATATAGCCACCTGATCGCCTTGCAGATGTAGAACCCTCGTCCACAGCAGCTTGAGACACATTAGTGTCAGTATACGTCAACATCGAACAATCAAGTCCACTGCAAGTATCCATGGTCACAGAAGGAGGACCGAGTTGCAGAATTGAGTTACCTCCTGATGAGAGTTCCTGAAAACTCCCAGAAGAAGCTGACCCTTTATCATTATCAGTAACCCTGACATTGTAGTAATATGAAGGCGGTGTTGGACCCAAACCAAGAACCAACCGGCAACCACCATCAGGACAATTAGAAACATCAGAACAAAGCTTGTGGTTATGGTGAGAGCTCCCAATCAATCTCCCTGCACTACTTCCAAGACATTTTAAGCTCAGAGCAGTATCACCGAAATTGTCAAGCTTTGCAATACCATTGCCACGAGAAAAATGAACGACACTCTCGTTCAAATCCATAAGAAGAGAAGGCAGAACGACGCAGAAGATGAAATAACAATGTCCAAAACAACAAATACTTAAAACAATTCTCGTAAACTATAATCATAAAAGCAACTTGAGATACAAGCGTCTCCCACCACTGATGAATCCCCACGTATCTGCCCTGTCCATCTTCAAGAATGGTTAAGAGCAAGATACCTCCTGCAGCAGTTCAAAAATTTGTCAGTAGAAAGAAAGCTTACCAAGAAGAACAATAACACTGTCTGCAACTACATGAACCTAATAACCAAATGTCCTTTGAGTCAACAGTGTAATGACATAAACCTTAGCAAGAAGAACAACAACACTGCAATAACATGAACTTAACAACCAAATGTCCTTTGAGTCAATAGTGTAATGACATGAACCTTAGCAAGAAGAACAAATAACACTGCAATGACATCAACCTAATAACCAAATGTCCTTTGAGTCAATAATGTAATACAAACTGCAATTTGAGAGAAGGTGAGAGATCCAAAGTAAAGACCAATAATTGGCTACACAACTGTGTTTGAAAAGGACAAAGTACCAACCAAAATGACTTAAGATGGCAACATTTATAGCCTTTAAGTAAAAAATGAAACGTGAGGATAAATCTTTCTTAACTCAAATAAATTTGAAAAAATTAGAAATTTCCCTAAAAATAGAAGGAAATAAAGGATAAGATTAGATTGGTACACAGTAAAACTCAATAATTGTCTGTAACTCAAAAGCAAAAATCAAAACTTTAAAAACTTGGAAAGTCAACTTTGTTTAATAAGTGATAAGTTATAAGAACAATGTTTCAGGATTTTCCATTATCAAATGAAGATTCAAACACAATAACAAGATCTAAAATAATAATTGTTTTTCTTTGTAATTAAAAAAACACCATAGAATTAACACGATTCTGAACATAAACTTTGGGGAAAGAAGATCTACTAAATTCACAACAAAAGGTGTAAACTTTGTGACTTCAAATAAAAACAAAAACAAACCCTAATCTCAGAAGGAAACAAAGAACATGAAACAATAACAGAAATAAGCAAGATAAATAAAAGAAACCATGCATTTTTATTCATCTTCAAGCTAGAGATTAGATTACTCAGTAATTTAAAGAAAGAAAAGTGAAATCAAAACCTAATGGATCTGAGAGAGAGATTCCGTAAGCAAAGTGAGAATCTCCTTTGGCTAAAAATGGAGTTTGAAGAAGAAGAAGAAAGAAAAAAGAGTGAAACAGGTGTCGAAATATTATCGGGCTACAAAAAGAGAGAAGAAGCTCATAATAATATCTCTCTCTCTGTCTCTCAGGTCCTTCTCGTTTATAAACCGTGAGTAAGAGAATCAATGTCAAATACCGAAAATACCCTCTGTCCCCGACTGTAGTAACGGTTTTGATTGGATGAGACAATGCTCTATTTTCGGAAATTAATTAAATATGCTTTTCTTAGAAAACGACGTCGTTTTCTAAGTCGAAATGTCATAATTGACCCTCGTTTTTTGTTTTGTTTTAAGTGGTAGTGAGGGTTTAGACAAGTCACTTCTTGTATAAATTTAACCGATTACCGTCTTAACCGGTCAGAACTGATTCTATATTACGTCATCGTCATTATATGATTATTAAAGTGTATTTTTATTTTTTTAATATTTTTTTATGATGAGCTCAGCTAATTTAAGTCGTACTAACTTAAAAACGATGTTTAATTATTTTTTGACATTATATGTGGCATTTTTTTTTTTTAGTCTCGTTGCCAAGAATATGGAGTAAAATATAGAATTAGCTGGCATCATTAAGAATGGTATTATTTAAATTTAAATAAGATTCCACTATCCAAAATGCAAAGTGCTTGTGGCTTTCTAAAGCCTTTAAACTCCTAGGAAATTAAGTGATTATATCTTCTTTACTTTTACCTTTGTACTTACATCTAGATCTGTATTTTTTTTCTCAAATAATTGAATTAAGGAAATTTCTCTATAACCTAAATACAATCATGCTAATTGTTTGTTTATCAGGACTAAAGTACAATTGATCTTTTATGAATATAAAACTAACAATTAGGTTTATTTCGGATTTTCTTATTAGGTCTAAAATAATTAAAACTTTAGATATTATTATACGAGTTTTTTTATTCAAGATGAAGCCAAACTCTTTTTTCACAATGGCAACATTGATTTGGCATCATATGGTGAATTATGTATGAGATGAAATTTTCATATATAATTCTTCTAAAGTTACGAGATTATTTTGCTGAGTTCCTTAGAGAAAGTTGATCAAATTTTGCTTGGCTCCATTTGTAACAATTTAACTATGAATTGGGATTTATCAATCTAATTATTATTAAAAAAATAGTAAAGTCGAAAGAAAGAAAATACACAACATAGACAACTAATAAGACTTTAAATTTTCTAACAAGATATAATATATTGATTATGTTGGGTTCATAGCTCAAACTTACTCCTCAAACCTTTAACAGTGTCAGCTATGATTATCTAAAATCAAATTCTCATCAGAAAGACAACAAAAATAATTTTTAATTACTTGATTAAAAAAACTTTCCTAAAAAATTATATATATAAACTGTGCATTTTAAATGTTTAGTTCCTATCAAATCAAAAGACATTTGAAACTGAATTTGTTATCAACACATAGTGTAGTTTTGTATACAAAACACACACAAATTCACAAAAAAAAACAACACAAAAAAAAGAAAGTAATTGGTGGAAAATATTAGATGTGCGTTACGAAAAGAAGAAGTGTGAACGAATAAATTTATCAAAGTACGGAATAATTTATATAAATTAAAAAAAAGTGATAAATTAAATAGACTGAAAGGACCACACAGAAAGAGAAGAGTATAAAATAAAAAAATAAAAATGATTTATATGATGTTCCAAGAGGCAAATCCTATTACGTCAGCCAATGAGGTTCCTTGTAGAGTGGAAGAATCTATCATTATATTTTATGTAAAATAAATAAATAAATAAAAAGTACAAATAAGCAGAAATAAATAAATAAATAATTAAAGGAATCTTCAATATTCTATGGTTGAGTCGGCGATTCCGTCAGCTTCGGCCTCAACTCTCCACGCGAAATTGCTGACGTCTTCATTATTTTAATCTTTTTTATATAATATATAGTATAAATGTGTATGTGGAAACACGNAATGCCCTGGTTTTTTTTTTTTTTTTTTTTTTTGTAACTTAGGAGTGGTAATGTCAGTATTCTCCTAGAGGTGGTAATGTCTACGGATAGACCCTCACCGCCGATATTCTCCTGGGGTGGTAATGCCTGCGGATAGACCCTCATCGCCGGTATTCTCCTGGGAGTGGTAATGCCCACGGATAGACCCTCATCGTCGATATTCTCCTGGGGGTGGTAATGCTCACAGATAGACCCTCACCGCCAACTCTATAAATGGATAGTAAGCATGTACCCATATCCGTGTAGGGATCCAAGACTTATCGGATCCAACACGAATGCCTTGTTGCAATACTTTAGGGTTTTTATGTTTTTTGATTATTTTTTCTCGGACTTTGTTTTATAGAATTTTGGTAGATCGCATGCATACATTTTATTCTCTAACAATTTAATCAAGAAAGTTTAATCTATAATCGAATTTTTCAACCTATAATGTTATTATACGAAACCATATAATTTCTTGGAGAAGCCCCTGTAAAAAACAGAAAGTGATATGTAAATATACTACTTCATATTTATAATTTTTTTAATAATTAAATCAACAAAACCCAGTTTATAAAATTTATTCCTAAAACTTTAACAATATCACAAAACTCCAAAGTGGATACTTAACCAAATAAACTTCCTCCTCCTGATTCCAATTTTATTAGAGAAAGTAGGAAAGTATTAAAACTTACTATTTATGAAGTTTTTTAGATAGAATTTAAACTGATTTTTTGGGGTAATAAAAATAATAGGCCCAGTTCAAACTCAAGCCCATCTTACCTTCTAAACCAATGTAGCTTCCCAAACATGAGTTACTGGGTCCATCTGGTCAGATTTTTTTTTTTTTTCTCTTCCTCAAACCTGGTCAGATTCTAAAGGGATGTTATTGGTTTATTTGTTTAGATATAGTTATAGAAATTTAAAAGTTATCAAGATATTAGTGTTATTGAATCAAGATTTTTTTTATTAAAATTTAGTGTTATTAGTTTACATAATTGTAAAAAAAGTCTTCTGAAATCTTTAGAAGTTTAGAGTTGTTGGTCTTTCGCATAATCAGATTAGATGGTAATTTTCTCATGACAAATTTTTGGAGAACGAATATGCGATTCTCAATGTTCAGAAATAGTTTCTTTTCAAATCAGAAAGACACAATCAAGTAATCAACGGTCAAAATATTGTTAGAAAGTCCTAATTGTAAGAAAATTTTTTCACAAAAGAAAAGGTAAAGGAAATAAAAAGAGGTATATTGTGTTTTAAGATCACAGTTTGTAATAGGTTTATTATGAAAAACAAAAAGTAAAATTTATTAAACTAAAACATATACAAGATTTAAAAGGAACTATTTGGATAAATTCAAATAAAAATTTATAAAAACTTATATGCTCCTACAAAACAAAATTGAAAATTTCATCATATTAAAACATATATAAAATAATAAATTATATTTCGTAAAACTATAACAAATATTTTAAAAATAAAAATTAATACTATTATATTAATTTAAAATGTTATTGCATTAATAAAAAAAATATTACCTTTCAAAAAATTGTATTATATATAAAACACATGCCAAATTAAAAATTTAATTTGGGTAAAACAAATTAAAATTTATAAATACTTACATGTTTGGATAAATATAAATCCGAATTAGATATTATAATAATTTTATCCTGCAAAATAAAAAATTAAATTTAAATTAAATTTAAACTTATGGCAAATTAGTAAAAATTTATTTGCTTTGGTTCTTTTAAAAAATTTAAAATACTTACATGTTCGTCCAAAACAAAATTTTAATTTTTATCATATTAAAATAAATACTAAACAAGAAATTTTATTTGCATAAACTATCATAAAATTAGCCATGCACATAAAAACAGGAACCCAAAAACCAAACCGAACCGACCTGAAAATTTTGGTTCGGTTCAGTTTTGGTTCTTTAAAAAGAACCGATCGGTTCTAATTTTTAAGTAATTTTGGTTTTTGGTTCGGTTCGGTTTGGTATTACTTTTTTAAAAAACCGTTCGGTTCTAATTTTTAGGTAACTTTGGTTCTCGGTTCGGTTCGGTTCAGTTCCGAGAACCGAAAGTTACCAAATAGGAACCAAAAATAGTTAATACTAGAATATTTTTTGTTATTTTTTGGGTGTTTGGTTACTTTTAAGGTACTTTTGGCTACTTTTTGAAAAAAGTAACCATTTAGAACAGAACTAATTTTATTTTAGTACTAACTCGGTTCCACTTTTTTGGAACCAGAACCGAACCGAAACCGAACCGAATTCTAATAGGTACCTATTGATTACCATATTTCCAGAATCTAGAAAACCGAAACCAAAACCGAAACCGAACCGAACCAAATTTTTCTTAGTACCTATTGGTTACCATTTTTCCAGAACCGAAAGAACCGACCCGAACCGAAGAACCAAATGCCCAGGCCTACATAAAACTTTTAAAATACTATATTATTGGTTGAATCCATAAAAAAAAATAGGAATCATATCAGGAATCTTATAAACCTAGCCACCATCTAATCTGACCACGTGAAAGCGAAAAGAGATAATGGAAGAAAAAAACGACTCATAATGGAACAAAAATTGGTGTGGATCTTTCTAGCTCGAATATCTCTGTGTAGAGAAAAACGGAATCGCATTCAGAATTGTGATTCAAAAGTTATGGTAGATTTTTCAAGACAAATTTCTAGAAAGCGAATTTATGATTCATCAAACCAAAAAGAACGAAATGACAATCAACATAGTTCATCGATAAAACGCATTTTAAGGCGATGGTTCGTTCTCTTTTGCTTTTCAGCCTAAGAACCACAAGATGCTATGAGGGTTAAATAATAATGGTGTATATATAGACTACAATTAGGTCGAGTATTAAGATTATATATATATATATATGATTTTCCATATATATAAAGTTATCATTTGTGAAATCACTAAGATATCGACAAAAATTTGCGATTTACTTAATAAATCTTTAAAAATCCCAATTAAATTTCACAGGACAAAAGTCTTTTCTACATTTCTACCATTGAGTTTGTTAGTAACTAAACGATAACAAGTCGAAGGCAGGTATGCTAATGGTAGTACTCAGTTTATAAACTCGAGTTATTGGGTCAATCTGGTCAAACTCTAAATCATATGAATAAAGAGAAAAAAAAATTCTGTTATAACAGTATGAGACTTATCCAACGGCGTAATTGTTAGCTATATTTACAACTACAAATCACAACTCACAATGATTCTGCAAACATTTTTTTTTTTGTATAAATATGCTTGGTTACTTTTATGATTTGACAAATAAAATTATTGTGAAAAGACACAAGTATAAAAATCAAAAACAGATTTGTGTTTCTCCTTTACAATCCTCTGTTCTAACCAAATTCAGCCATCAAGATCCCACAAGTCCTTTGTACCTTGCGTACGACATTATGATGACAAATAAGATTGCACAAAATGTCCCAGTCACGCTCACCACCTGCAATATTAAACTTAGATTAATCTTGAGAGGAATTTTATCATTTCATTTTTATTCAATTCAGATTCAGGTTTCATACATATTTGAACATGTATCCATGGCCATCGTTCCATTTGTATGGAATGTTCATTCCAAAAATTCCAGCAACAAGAGAGTACATTGATAAGCAAACGGTTCCAGAACTTAATACAAGCTCCAACTGCAGAGATTTTAAGATGATTTAAGACAAAAAGCTCAACATCAAGAACATGATATAGAAGAAAGCTTTGTTTTTCTCAACATTCACTTACCTGAATCAGTTGATTCCGATGATTGTCTAGCTGTGAGAACAAAACAGATGATTAGGTTAATATCAGTGACTTATGAGGATTGGGATCTCAAGAACAAAATATAAAAATTTGGAGGTTTTGTTTTTGGTTACCTGGATGTTAATATAATCCTCGGTGTCATCGATATACTCACGTAGCTGCATCAAATAGAGAAGTTGAGAAGTGTAAAGACAGCTTTTACGAGTCAAAAAGTCTGCGGAAGAGAACAGATAAACAAAGCACAATGATTACCGTTGTTAATCTGTTCAACGTGCCATCGATTTGCATGAAGTAAGCCTGTAAAGATATCAAAACATCTATTAATAGACTTTACTTGTGATTGAAAGATCGATGAGATAAAAACTTTCGTGCAGTAACAATAACCTCGAGCAACATTTCAAGTTCTTCAACATCATTTTCATCTCCACGAACTGTGGCTAAACTCGCTCTACTTGCTCTTGAAATCTTAGAACCTATTGTTGGGGAAGTTGGATACCAATTTGGTTCACCAGCACTACTAGCCGGGGAGGAAGCACTAGAAAGTTTCCTTGAAAGGTAAAGATCTGCCATATCATCGTCATCATCCAGCAATTGTTCAAGCTCATCTCTTACCTGCACAAGGCCAATGAAGCTTCTTATTTTCACTTTCTGTAACAAAATTTAAGAGACAGCATTTTCTTTCCAACACATTTACTGATTTAAAAGATATCTGCTTACCTTTTGAACCCGAGCTGTCAACCGAGTCATGGCACTCTTCAATTTTCGAACTCTATCCAAATTACGGCTACTAATCTACAAGACAAATGTAAAAATGCTGTTGAAAAACTGTATCACTAGTGATATACTACTAAACAACGAGGTAACCACCTTTGAGGTAAGCTCATCCAAAGCAGGATAAGCATCTGTTTCTAATTCTGTTGTCCTTGCAGCTAAGAAGCTACAGATTGCTTCTAAAGCCACTTCCAGCGCCCGAAATTCAAATGGGGATTCTACATTAAAACAAGTATACCGTTTAATATACTAAAGAACGCATCATTAAATGGTTTGTTGTAGTAATAATCAAAAGGAAGAAAATTTCACATATTTAGAATGTTTAAAAAACAGCCAAAAGTCTGTGGAGATAGTACCATCTTCTTCACCAGCATCAGCATCATTCTGTGCAAGTGAGCTCTCTTTTCCATCTCCTTGATCATGGTGTGCTTCATTCCCAACAGGTAAACGTCTTTGAAGCTCCTCCACAATTGGAATAACATACTGATCTGAAGGATCCCGAAGCAAAACCTGCAGTAACTCAAATCATTACAACAAGAAGTGATATGGTTGATTTTCATTGACAATCATCACGCTGAGACATGGAGAAATCTTATTTACAGAAAGCTAAACACTGATTCTCTAAGCATTCCATACTGCTAACTAATCAAAAACCTAGATGAGATAGTGAACAAGACTGAAAATTTAGCCGTATATTGCCAGTCTCAGTGATTACTCAAAGTTCCTTCCTCAGAGTCAGTTTTGAAAAAGAAATTTGCCTTCATCAAAGAACCAAACTTCAACATAAACTTCAGGATATTACAAGAAATCCACCAAAAACAAATCAAAATAGAATCTATCTACTGCAAAATTCTAGATATCTAACCTCTTCGGAAGTAATAATCGCCTTGATATGCTGCACCAAGGCCAAACAAACACACAAACAAACAAACAAAAAATCAAAAATCACACTCTGGAACAAAACAAAACACAATTGAGTGTTCAGAACAATTTAACAATCCCCACCTCCAAATTGAGCACAATGGCTCTCTCACGACCAAGAATAGTAGAAGGGTAAGATAAATTCGGGTCGAGAATCCGAAGATCACGCGCGTGGATCTGGACACGGTGCATAATTGCATACTTGTCGACATCAAGCGGCGTACTTTGTCCCATCGCGTCAATAAGAAGCCAATTCCGCGACGCTTGTGGCGTTTTCTTCTTCACTGTCACAACCGCCGAAGGATCAGCCGGAACCACATACCCATTATGCGCCATGTCTCCAAAACCAAAAATCTCTTCACCACCGTCCACTTCCACGCCCTTCTGAAAAAAAAAATTCCCAAAAGTGAACTTGTGTATGCTTCACCTAATTTGAATAAAATAAAGGAAATAAATAGAAATAAAGAATATTACCTTTTTAGCTCAAGTGTTCATGCGAATTCGAATTCGTCGAAGATAACAGTACCCTAATGGATTTAAGAAAGCCAATTTTCGTCCTGTCTGCTCCTTTTTCATTAAAAGATTTTCTCAAATCTTACTTTCTGAGATTTTTAGGTTTTGTTTTGTTTTCCTGGAAAGTGTTTACAGTTTCAGAAAATAAAGGAAAACGTGTTATATTCTGTTAGAGGTAAATCTATTTGAAATCAAACCACAAACAAACCGGAAATCAAACCGAATTATGTCGAATCACTCCGGTTAATCAGGTCCGATAGTTTCGAATTATGGGCCTTAGAGTGGTCCAGAAGAATTCCTTTATGGGCCCAATATTAGATCCACGAGATTCACAATTTTTTTTTATTATTCCTTTTTTTTCGAAATTTCACAAGCTTAAGCATATAAATACTTGTTTTTCTTTTTTCTCAAAGTAAAGAAGAAAAAATAAAATAGAATCAGATCCTAATGCTTAAGGAATATTTCAAATCGCCGACATGAAGAAGATGCTTCCCCAAACCAATTTTCCTCTTTCCGTTCTCATCAACAACACTCAGATCTTTACAGGTTTCAACCTTAAACCTAACCACTGCTTCTTCCATCTTCCCTAATCGAATCTTCTCAAATCCTAATAGATGTTTCTTCGGCGATCCATGAATCGCCGGTGGTGTTGTGAATAGAAACACCGTGTGAATTCCTTCTCTATCTCCGTCGTTTCGTACCTTGATTTGAACTTCAAACGATGATCCTGTGTTCTCGCAGTGTGGTCCGATTGCGTCTAGTGATTGACATTCCGATGATCGGCAAACGTGATTATCTTCGAGATTGAGAGAAACAAGTTGTGGAGCTTTGACTAAACTGTGACTGAATTTTGTGTAGCTGAGTCCATCTCCGAAGGCGTAAACTGTTTCTCCGGTGTAGAATCGATAACTCCGACCCGGATACCCGGTTGATTTATCGGGTCTCATGTTCATATTCGTCATCGGAACTTTCTCTACATACGATTGTGGATACCAAGTCATCGGTAATCTTCCACCTACAAAAACCAACCGGTTTATCTATACCGTAATTTCAAAACCGGTTTTGGAATTTCAAAACCGGTTTAATCTAATCCAATTTGTTAATTGCAGAAACAGAGTCTTACTTGGATTATAACGACCAAAGATGACATCAGCAATGGCGATACCACCAGCTTCTCCGGGATAACCAACCCACAAAATTCCGGAGATCTTTGGATCATTCTTAGCAAACGTAATATCAAAACCTCCACCAGACATAATGACTAACAAAACCGGTCCTTTTGATGCTTTAGCAACTTCAGTAACCAGCTGTTGTTGCTTTCCAGGAAGGTTTAAGTCAACTCTGTCTCGACTCTCTGCTTCAATAGACTGATCTGCACCAATCACAAGCACAGTTGCATCTGCAGTTGCAGCTAGCTTCGTTGCGCCATCAACATCAGCCACTGCACAAGCCACATTGGAACAACCAGGTAGATATGTTGTAGATACAGAACCTGCTAATCCCTGAAGAGGTGTTGTGTATTTACAAGGTGTGCCTTCATAGTTTCCAATCATGGTTTTGGTAACATTAGCATTAGGTCCAATAACAGCTAGTGTTTTGATAGCTTTAGGAGAAAGTGGTAAGCAGTTAGTATTCTTAAGCAGAACAATGCCTTGTCTTGCAGCTTCTGCAGCTAGCTCTTGATTTGCTGATGTACAAACATCTTTAGGACCTAACTCACCATAGATTTGCTTCTTTGGATCTCCATCAAAGAATCCTAATCGCATAAGAGTCATAAAGTTGTTCGTAATCGCGTTGTCGATTGCTGCTTCCTTTACCAAACCTTCCTTTACTGCATCCCCTGTATGTTGACCCAAGAAGTAACCACAGTTCAAATCCAAACCTGCATTTATAGATATGGCTGCAGCTTCTTCTGGTGTCTTGGTATAGTGTTGGTTCTTAAATATCACATCTACTGAATCACAATCCGAAACAATGTACCTATACCACAAACACAAAACACCCGAAATCAGAACCGAAACCGATTGATACCCTTTTATCGGATCCGGATTCGAATCATTACCCGTTTAGCTTCCATTCGCCACGAATAACACCAGAGAGAAGATCCGGATCAGCACATGTCGGTTTTCCATTAACTTTATTGTAAGAACACATCACACTCGCTACATTCCCATCAATCACACAACTCTTAAACGGTGGTTGAAACGTATCATCCATATCTTGTTGAGTCACCTACTCCATCAAACAAACACACAAAACACAGTTAGTAACTGAAACTCGCAAAACACAGTCAATAACTGAACTTAAACGCAACCACACTTAAACGCAAGTGGTTTTAGTATAGTGGTAAATCCATTAAAAGCATGCACACATGCACAATCAGGGATCGAATTCCACCACATACGAGATTTATGTAGAAATTTGGCTAATGAACCTGCCATTGCAATCCAATATTAATATTACCCTTAAACTAGATTCTAGTCTAAAGTTACTAAATCCAAGGTTTCATGAGTCTTTACCACGGCATCGAAATTGTAACGTTCGACGCCTTTCCAATTATCAACATCATAAGCTGTGTAGTGTTTGCAACAAGCTGCGACTTTGAGACGATTAGGATCCTTACTATCAGCCTCTTGAAGACCCTTAACGTAACCAGAAGCATATTTGCTAGAGAGTAATGGATCTTCACCAGGAGTCTCTTGTCCTCTTCCCCATCTTGGATCTCTGAATATATTCACATTTGGTGACCAATACGTTAGTCCTGCTAGTCCTACGTTATACATTGCCCTCGCTTCCGTCGACACAACCTTAACAAACAAACAATGTCATTTCATTAAAAGAAATTCTGTAATTATAAATCAAATTACCATAAGTTTGGTTATGTGATTAATGTCCAGGCGTATCAGTTCGAAAATATGATTTAAAAATTATAAATTGGATTTTTTCAATTATTTTATTTTTGTCAATAATTAGATCAACAAAATTTTATCCATAAGCAAAGTTCATTCCATAAACATTATCACTGATCTATTAACTGTATGGCCCAAAAAAGACTCGTTTCACTTTTTTTTGGGCCATACTGTTAATAAGGCGAGATGTACCTTTCTTGGGTTATGCTGTTAATATGATCTATCTGTCATTGACAATAGGGTTTTTTTATCTATCTAATAGTTTACAGAAAAACCAAACAAGGAATTATAAATCAAATTTTTTCTGTTATTTTATTTTTGTCAACAATTGAATCACAATATTCTATCCATAACCAAAGCTCATTCTATAAACACTATCACTAATCTACCTGTCATTGGAAATCGGGTTTTATTTATCTAAATACTTAGTTCACAAAAGAAACCAAATTAGGAATTAGAATCATGGGCACTGAAAACAATCAGATGCTGTGAATTTTTGTGTTATCAGTCAAAAGTACAGAAACGACGTCGTTTAGCGTGTTGTGAAGTGTTTACTTGTACCAAACGAAAGTAGAAAATGAGAAAAATATTACATTATCCAAAAAAAGAGTTAAAACCAAAGGACGAAAATAAAATGGAATATTATGAACCAAAAAAAAGAGTCAAAAAATAAATAAAAAAGTCATTTACCTTACCAATAGCTTGAAACAGAGAAACATTAAAAGAAGCAGCAGTAAGTATAACTTGAGGAAAACTCGTAGCACCAGGAACCAAACCGGAAAATCGAGTACCCGGTCCAACATAAGAAACACCATGAAGTGCTTCAGACCACCATTCATAATCTGGAATCCCAAGTCGACTAACACCATGAGCTCTACTTGTTAAGAATCCAATCTTTTCCTGTAATGTAAGCCTTGCAACTAGATCAGCGACTCGATATTCGATCTTTAAAGCATTGTTGCAGAATCCATAAGCAGTAAGAGAAGGGTTTGTAGCAACATCGCAAGCGAAAACCGGTGAAGATTGAGCGTTTGATGAAGTTAAGTAAGAGAGAAGAAAACAGAGAAAAAGAGAGGATAATGGTACTCTGTTTCTCCTTGTAAATGGAGAAGAAGAGCCCATTGTTATGTGTTTTGAGATATTTGAGTTAGTCATAGTGTGTTTTATAGTCATAAAGGCTCTCATTAAATAATTTGTGGTTTGTATAAATTATTCTCCACATTTTTTTTATTTTGCAAGGCTTAAATCTAACTTAAGTAGAAAATAAAGTACATATAACACTAAATCACTTGACAAAAATGTATCGCTAAAGAATTTGTTGTGGTTAGTATAAATTATTGATTAATTTTTGAAAAACAATTGAGCCAATAAATCATGTAGAATATAAACAATTATCGATTAACTCGAGTAGAAAATAACACTAAATCACTTGATAAAAATGTATAGCTAAGAATTGAACAAATAGAAACAATTTAAATAATTATTGATTAATTCGAGTAGAAACTCGAAAACAAAGCAGATATAACACTAAATTACTTAACCAAAAATATATCTAATGATATATTTTTTTTATTGGTTAAATTCTCGCTAAAGAAGCCGAGTTGCTCTCAGTCTGGTGGTTAGGATGATCCAGCTAATGACTTGGCACCCGGGTTCGATTCCTACCTGCTGCATTATGGTAGCTTAAAAAAGGGATTTTAAGGGTAGACTCTAGGCTATGGATCGATCCTTGTCGATCCAATGTTAACAAAAAAAAAAATCTCGCTAAAGAATCTGTCGTAGTTAGTATAAATTATTTTCGATAATTTTTTTTAACAATTGGACTAATAATCATGACCCATAATCAAGCTCTTAACATTATCTCATGAAACAAATTAACAAGATTTTTTAGAGTTAAAAACAAAAATGACATTCAACTACTTCACCAAGTATTTCAATATTTTTATATTATATTCGGTTAATAATAATAATAGTTGAAGAGATTGTGTGAATAAAATAGATGATACGATATTCGAGGAAAGAAAAATGATACGGACCATACAGTGTTTGTGGATAGTATTAGGATTTATGATAAGTCTGAATTTACTTTATATAGTGTCTACAAAAATAAAGAATAAAGCATGCCAGTGGATTTATTAAGTAACTTTATACATAAAGTGTACATTGAATATTCTACGTATACGACTAGTTTTTCTTGTTCTTTTGTCTTGACTCAACGTATGAAATCTTTCTTTTTTTCTGGTAAATGTAAATATATATATATATATATATTTCGTTTGGGTATAAATATTTGCAATAAATTACTATTGAGTCAACAACGATTTAATCTATAGTTTATGTTCTTTAACTAGAACTAGATAGGATTCAAACACATACTTAGTGTTTAGTTAAATTTGGAACAAATCAATTGAATTACTTATTTTTTGGCCGTTCGGGTATGATTACAAAATTATACAATAAATCTCTATAAATTAATAATATTGAGAGTATACATCACTATAATTTTAAATTATAAAACTATTTTATTTTATAGAAATTATTAATGAATCGAATATTAATTTAAGAAGATTATACTGTATATGATATACGAAATCTATCAACCAAGAAAATATGATATATGAAAGCTAAGGAGAAAATTGTCATGTATTTATATATTGCTAAAAATTACAAATTTAATGAATGTGAAACAAGATTTTAACATAAGTTTTTCATGCTTTGAAATGAACATTGGAAACTAAAACAAAATAAATATAGAGTATAAATTCTAGTACAATCTAACTCATATCCAAAAAGTAGTTGAAAAGAAGAAAAAATGATCATATATATAAGTTAAAAATCCCAAATTTAACTGCTAAATGAAACAAAATTCTAACAAAAAAATTAGAGCTTTATAACGATTTTATTTGTTACGTTTGCAAAAAAATTAATGTGACTCTATTTTGTAATAATTTATGATAAAATTGTTACTATATTTTTATCGTTATCAGTATTATGACGTTTTTGTTACGAATATATATTTGTGATGTTTGTATTGTAATTATTTACTAATCATCATAAATTTATAACAATATGTGACGAATATGTGTTATTGCGAGAAAATATTATATCTCAATATAATTTTTTTCTTGTAGTGAACTAGATGAAAATAATGATATGATATTTAAAAGAGGAGAATTATAACATACTTATACATTGTGTAAGAATCACAAACATAACTGATGTAAAACAAAATTCTAACACAATTTTTCACATTCATGAATAAATATATGAAGCATTGAACTTGTCACACATTTATATATTATCCATAAATACAAATTCGAACGTAAAACTAATACAATAAAAGTGAGATGCCTTAAAATACTTTCATAAATCAAAAAATGTAAATTATAGTTTCTCCATCACTATAATTCGGTGGAATATTATACATTTTTGTTATAAAGAAGAATATATTTTTTTTAAAAAATGAAAAAGTGAAAAAAGGAATCAGAGGATCACAATAAGGAAAAAATGTTTGGTAGTGACCCGTGACGGTGTCGTATTATTAAATCAAATGGTAAAACTTGTCGAGCTTCTCCAAGTTGCAACTTTGCCTTCTTCTTTCTTTCGAGTCCGTGAATCGAATCCTTCTTCCAACTGTTGTTTTTATTTGCGTGACAGTCTGTCTCTTTAACCGCGTGACTCTACTCTCTTTTTTTTCTTTACATACAATTTATTTTAATTAACATCGTTTTACATGCAAATTATTCTATTCTCAACTTAATTGATACCATTTAGTTTAGTGACATGTGGTAAGTATACTAAAAATATGTCTACTTGCATATCATGAGATCAAATCTTACTATATATATTATCTAAAAATTTGACTAATGGACTAGTCAGTTGTAGCCAATATTAGCAAAAAAAAAAAAATTGGTTGCTACTTATTTTTCAAATGTATTGACGAGATGATGTGTATAAGTCCATATTTGTATTTGGTGTATATCTAGTACCGGTTTAGTATCCGTTTATTCTTAGGGTTTTTTTACTTATGTATATATATCTTGTTAATACGTCAATGAAAGTTAAATAGTTCAATATTTAATTCTACATAGTATCAGAATCATCAGGTCAACAAAAATCAAAAATTTAAACTTTTCATCATATGTCGCCGATGTCTAAGATTGAATTTGATAGTACGAGATATTTGTATTTGGTTTATATCTAGTGTCGGTTTAGTATCGATTTTTTTTCTATTTAATTAAGGTTTCTTACACATGTATAATTATCTTGTTAACATATTAAGGTGTTCAGTACCTAATTCTACATAAAGATAAAAAAAAGTCATGAAAGTTAGAAGATTAAGAAAGATGTTTATGAGCGTTGTAATCTGAAATCTAAGGAAGCTGTGTTATAGGCATAATGTATTTGATATTCTTCAAAATAATAGAAGTTGAAGTTGAGATGACTATAAATTATGCAAAAAAACAAAAAAACAAAAAAACGAAGGATCTTCTTTACCTAGTACATTTCATGAAATTGAAGAGTTTATTCGTGTTTTCTTTCTTCATTTGATTTCAAAATTGTTGAGTCATAAGATATATTTTTTTCTGAACAATATTTAAAGGTTTATTATTTAATTTAAATATTATTTGAGATTAATACAAATTTTATATTTAATGAGATGTTTTTTGGACAAAAAATTAATTTTATTATTAAAATTACAGAATATGGTATGTAAGTAGATGATTTTGCCGACTAAATTAATTATAGATTATATATATATATATATATTTTAACTGATTAATAGTATACAAAAAAGTGATGTTGAATTAAATGGACATGATATTAGTATATTTAAGAAAAACAAAATATTTATAACAAATCAATTTAGGTCCCCAACAGAAATCATAAATTGAGGTAAAAATTTCTTTGTCAAAGAAAAAAAAATTCAACCTTATGTATATTAAAAGAAAATGTGTTGTTAAGATTTTCAACAAATAAGTAATCAAATTTCTTCATATCAACATCCAATGCATGTATCTGGACCATACCTATCACCCAAAATGAAAATTATATATGTATATATATATATATATACAAAAAAAAAGGAAGAAAAAATGTTGCAAGTTGCAAGTAATGTCACATGTTAAATACATGATTTGAAATTAGTGATTTGCAGAAATATATGTATCAATGATTATGTAGAGTATAAATTAAGGATGAAGAATAAATGATTGAAGTTTTATTTTTTTTAATAAAAAATATTTATATGTTTGCACTTTGCATTGGACACATACTTCATTCACAAGTAACAAAAAGACCAACACTTTATTCGTTAAATTTAATAAATTCGCAAAGATAATGATTGCCAAGTGTTGCATCCACTAATTATTGTTTTAGAGAAAAATATGAAATATTAGCTCAAAATTTACTAACAATATACTTCATCTTTTAGAAGAATTGTAAGTTGCCTTTAATCTAGTATTTAGTGGTAAGTCTACTAAAAGGCAAGCGCACATACACAACTAGGAATTAAATCTCATTGTCTACGAGATTTATATAGGAATTTGGCTAATGGATCGGTCATTATAGTCTAATATTAACGTTGAGTAAAAAAGGAATTTGCTTGAAGGTGATATTTAGTTAAGTAGCAGGTGATAAGTTTATTGAAAACAGACGTGCTTATACATCCAGATATCGAGTTATGCTATCTATATTATATAAAAACTTAATAATTTGATTTCTCTCTACTATACATATATTAGATTTTAAAAGATTTTATGGTATAAATTTTAGGTTATGAGTGGCATCTTTTACGATCTAACTAGTGACAATTTATTATATACATTTTTTGATTAATTAGCACACGATAACTACTACTATATATATGTTTTATTTTACATTAGTTTAACGTCGGTTGCTTATTTGCTACAATAAAGTTTGGTCTGATTATGAAATCCAATCACTACAATTATCAAAATCAAAATCAATTCAGCTTTGATTAATGATAGATAGTTAGGCTTAGCGGCAAGTGAAGACATTAAATATTTATAATAATTTTGCATGGCTACGTGTAAACAAAATTTGTGGGAAAACGAATAAATCAATTAGGTTATTTACGTCTCAACTACGTAACGACAATGTCTCGATCACATAATTTCAATTGTTTCTCAATCATTTTATATCTTATTCAATTATTCAATTATATATTTTCTATAATAAATCTTTTCTCTAATTTTATTGTGTATTAATCTTTATTTTAATTGTCATTTTTTGTTTATCATTTTACTATTGTATTATAGTGCAGAATTTATAATTCCACCTATATATTAGCCACTACAATCTTGACTTTTCAGAAATTAATTTCCTTTCGTATTTATAGTCTTCATAAAGAAAAAATTGGACATACTATATTATAATTTCTCCAAAAATTATCGTTTAAATTTAATAAAAATAACAAAAAATGTAACCTAATGTTTGAATAATAAACATAAGGTAGATAAAGCTATTGTAGATGACATGTGACTTTAAAGACATTAATATTTATATAGTTAGAGCAGGTGCGGTGTGTATCGATGAAGACATAACTACTCTGTCAATTATTGTAATTGGTCACAATTCACAAACCCAAAATATTCTTAATATAAAACTAGAAAGATGCATTTTTTGATCTTGATGATGTTTTATTATTCACATTCAGGATTATATGTTTTTTTTTCTCACAACAATGAAAAAAAATTATATTGTGACATAATATTTCATCATAATAACACATATTGTTATGAATTTATGATGATTGGTAAATAGTTGTAATACAAACGTCACAAATGTATATTCATAACAAAAGTGTCACAATACTGGTGACAAAAAAATATAGTAACAAATTTGTCACAAATTGTTACGGAATAGAATTACAATGATTTTTGAAAAAAACGTAAATAAATTTTGTAACAAAATGTATATTAAATGTCATGTATCATCTCTATTATTCTTAGTCATAATACAATTGTTACAATAGTTCCAAATTTTTTGTAGTGTCTGGTGGTTCGATTTAACATACATTATAAAATTATGAATTAGATTTTGATAACTTTTTATTCATTTAGTTTTCGGAGTAAGAGACTATACTCAAGAATAAAGACAACTAAATAAATAATTTTCAAAAGAACACAAATACTCGTGATTAAGTTTTGAGGGAAACATGTGGTTTGATTGATTTATCTCTAATTTATCTGGATACGAGGTGGTGAGTTTAAATATCATCCTGGTCTATTTAGAGAACTTAGACTTTAGATCATGTCTTATCAATCTAATATTTACTTGTTAAAAATAATTAAGAGAAATTTGAACCTCGGAAATATTACACTATAACATTATCTCAAATCTTTTTTACTCTTCCATATATGTTATATAATTATTATATGGATATAAGTGTTTATTAGGTGAGTGAGTAAGTGGCTTTTTTTTTTGGATTCATTTAGGTCAATACTATTGGTAGAAAATATATAACTAAGAAGAAAAAGAAGATCAATATTTTCAACACGGTTTGACCTATATATTTTTTCTTACTTGATATATCACTAAAATTATTTACGTAATAAATATATTAAGATCGTTTTAAAAAGTAGGAAATATATAAAGCTAATTACGAATAAACAAATCACACCCACTCCATATATTTATATGTTAGATTCAAATAATGGTATTATGATAATAATCATAATAATTTATATATAGAATACATAATGAATGATACGAAATATACTAACAACTTCAATAACACTATGAGTGGTGTCACTTGAAGGCTGCTCGAACATGTTCATGAAACGGTGGTTGCTCAATCCATTTATTTAAAAATTGCTCCTTTCTTTTTTCTTTTTTTATATAACTAAATTATTTTTCCTTCAGCTTTTTATTTAATTAATTTTCAAAAGTAGTTTTCTTACTTTATAAAATTAGTTTGTCTTAAAACAAATATTTTTTTATTCATGTTGTAAATTTTGAATTAACTAATGTGTATTAAAACATGACTAAAAACAAAACAAAAAAGATATTACAAAGTATACTATGTGGTGATACCCAAATAAGAGTAAACTCGTTAAGACAAAAAAGCCCATTAAAGAGCTTTGGCCCGGAAACCAGAGGGACGATGCAAGGTGAAGCCTAACGGGCTGAAATGGCATTTATAGTAATTAGCGGAAAATATAGGAGTAACAAGCTGATCGGCGAGCATAATCAATTACGAAATTAGCAGGCTGAGCGAATCACGGAGAGTGAGACAATAAAAAGAAAGTCGGACTCAGTCAACATAAAGAGAAGATTCGGTCAATCAATCGAAATGATATGTATAAATACAGGGATCAAACCCGAATAATATACACAATATAATTCGAGAATACAGAAATACAATACAATCTTATACGCCCAAAAACTTTCTACTTGTATTTTGTTGATCTTGGATCATGACACATTTGAGCATCAACACTATGTATTTGGTTAAATGGTTAAATGTTAATAAACTTATACTAAAAAATTATGTAATTATATATGATAAACTATAGAGTTTTTTTTGGTCGGCTAATAAAATAAATTGGATGTTGTGGATATAATTGTTGACTAAAACAAGATATATATTTCACATATATATATATATATATATTCATAATGAATAACTTGGAATTTAAGCAACTTGTTCATTCATTGGGCCACAGCTTTAATCAGGTAAAAGCGTACAAAAAATGATACAATTTAAGACAATAGATAAAATAAATCGATACAATCTAACTAGCACACCACCCACAAGTACTTTTTGTAAATGTTTTTTCAGAACAACTTGCATAGAACAGGATATTGAATATTCAAACTTCAAAATGTAGAAGATAATAGTAGATATTATAAGTCAAGGTCGTCTCAAAATAATTTTAAAATTTGTGTATATAATTTTATAGCATTTTATACGGGTATTCGATTTTGAGAGAATCACATAATCATGTGTAATAAGAACTAGAATTTACAACGATTGTATTAAAGATTATATCTTGTCGATCTAAATATTTTTACTTTCCGAATTTGAAACTCTTCTATAGACGATGTCTTCTTTCTCCTCTCTCTGTATTTTTTGGAGGTTGCTTTTACTGTTGACTGTGCAAAAGTTCTAAAGATGATTGAAGATCCAGGTGGTTGGTTTGCCTTCGCCCCCTCACTATAGGGAAAATTTGTTTTCAGCTATCTAGGTTTCCAACTAATTGCTTTGCCAAGTTCCAACTTGTCACCACTTTTAGTTTGTTTGTTGTAGACGTAATATGCCTATTTCTTTTGGGTTTAGACTCCAAAGATATTCCAATGTGTTAGTCATATGAGAATACATCAGTCGTATAGGTTAAATAAGAGTCATGTTACAAGTAACTAACAAGGAAAAATATTATGGTATTGATAATGACTTGTGACTTTATTGTCTCCATTGGTTAGGTGTTCAATTTGCCATTCTCTTTCAACATTTCTATGATTCTTACTATAACATTATCTTATCCAAATTGGTTACTAAAAAAAATTCAATATACTTGAAAAAAGAAAAAGCTATCTGATTTCACAAAAAAGCAAGATGAGATTGCATCAACTTTTTTTTTTTTATGTCCATGCCCTACAAGCCAAGCAAATGGAATCAATAAATAACAATATCCAATTTTGTAGAAAGAAAAAAAAATGATCACATCTAAACAATTTCTCAAGACATAAACTAGTGGATTTCACAGACCTTGTCTTAAAGATATTCTCTGATCTACAGAGATTTGTTTCATATGAATGTTCTTAAGACTGCAAAACTGAAGTGAAAACACAGAAACAAAACAGTAATTTTTATTAGTATTGATGATCATATTGATGTTTAATCAACTGTGAATCTAAGAAACTTACAAATGATTTCAAAAGAAATGAGTTGCCATTAAAATCTGAGGTTGTTTCTTTTCTTCTTCAACTGCAATTACAGCTTGTGTTTTGATTTCTTCAACCTTTTTATCCCAAATCTCATCCACTAGTTTCCATGTATCATCACTAATGATTTGTGTCTGCATAAAACACAACATAGGAGGGGATATAAGAGAAAAGAAAAGTTGTACAGGTTTGATATTTGAGAGGTTTGGTTCTACTACATACCTCCATAGGACGAGGAGCTCCAAATGTTGCAAAACCAATGTTACCAGGAGCGAATGTTACTCTTCCTGGAAGCGAAACACCGTGAATTCCCCATCTTCCAGCATAGATTAAAGCTCCATATTCATCGACATCTCTCACTGGTTTCTGTTTTCATAATCAAAGATTTGTAACAACTGGAGATAATAGAAATAGAGAGATAAGGGGGAGAGAAATAACTAACTTGAGGAATCCTTGGAGCTGTGTTGTAAATGTTCCAAATTTCATCGGCTTTGATCTCTCCCTTCTCAAGAAGAACATCTGAAAAATGTTATTACATTCTTTAAGATCGTTGAGTGTATGATGTTGTCTGCAATTGCAATGGAGAAATATAGATGATTTGATATTCAAAACCTGTGATTTCTTCAAGTGCTGATTGATACTCTTGTAAGATTGATGAGCATTTCTCAACAGCATACCGCATGTATTCATCTCGTAATGCCTCAAGTTTGGGAACAAGCTATGTGAAGGAGAATAGAAATTGGTGGTTTGTGAGATTCTCAAGAACTAATAAAAGAAGTATATGTATATGAACTTACGTTTGGAACGAGATCTCTTTGGTTTCGGTAGTAAGCTTTTCCAAAAGCAGTCATTCCTGTCTGAAGAATCAGAAATTCTGCTCGCTGTGAAGCTTCTAAAGTAGACTTAGCAGAGATCCAACACAAGTTTTCTATTCCAAACATCTCTTCTTCAACTACTCTAGCTATATTCAAACAAGGAAATGAAGTAAGCAACAAAGATTTTGTGATCTATAACGAAAACGTGAAAGTAAAATAGTAAAAGATTTAAACATTTTTGGTTTTATAACTTACGAGCACATGCACGGATTATTGAGTTCACATAATCTGACTTTCTCGCAAAAACTCTTCCTGAAGTTTCAGTGTAACGCATATTTGGTTGGCTTCGGATAGAGTTTATGTCAGTCTGCATAGAGGGAGAGGCACATGGAACAATAGCCTTAGTCATGCTATAATCCAAAATAACACACGAAGGAAGTTGAAATCAAGTTTCTTAATTAACCTCGCTTATTGGACGGTACTGATCTGGGAGATAACAAGCAAGAACCGCAACAGCTGCTTCTCGGTATGCCAATCTTAACTTCAATTCCTCTGGAACTTCAGTACTATCTTCTTGTCCAGTCTCAAATGTCCCTTTTTGCTGTAAGGAGTGGAATCAGAATTTGTTAAAGCAGCACGTAAGTGTCAATAACCTGCATGTGAAACATTAAATACCCGCTTAAGCGCCTCTAGGAGTTCTTCTCTTCCAATGTAATCTAAATCTTTTCTAGCAGTCAATATTCCAGCTTCATTTCTGTAAACCATTAATCAAAAATCAGTGTTTTTCAGTTTTTTCCCTCTGCATCTAATAGTATAGTTAAAGCTGTAGCATTGTATATTACAGAACGTTTTGCAGTTCTGCTCCCGTAAAATCTTCCGTGTTCTCAGCTACTTCTTGCAGCAACTCCTCCTTCTCACTCTCAGATCGAAAGAATTTATTTCTAGCATGTACCTTTCATTATAAACAGAACCTTAAGCCAATGCATAAAGCCAACCAAAAGACTTCAGTTCCGGAAAAGTAAAATTAAGTACCTTTAATATCGCCAATCTACCATCTTTTGACGGTAAACCAACTCTTATGATTTTGTCGAAACGACCTTTTCTCAAGAGAGCAGGATCAAGGATATCTAATCTATTTGTTGCACCTATGACTAATACCTGTAAAAATCAATGATTAATAGCAGGAAAGGTTTACTGTTTCGAAAACTATATAGCAAACGAAGACATTACTTGTGATGTAGTAACTTTAAATCCATCCATCTCAGTCAATATTTGAAGCAAACCTTGTTCTCTCTCTGCTCCTCCCTATTCAGTTACAACACATATCTGAAGAAAGTTACTTCTCTTAAATTAAGATCTAATTTTTCAGAACAAAGAAAGCATCACATTCTTACCCCACCAATATCAGGTCCACCTCGCTTACTTCCAATTGCATCAATCTCATCAATAAAGATTATAGATGGAGCATATGAACGAGAGCTAGCAAAGAGATCTTTAACACGAGATGCAGCTACTCCTACAAACATCTGAGAGATTTAAAGGAAGACAGGAAACGTTCATTAACTCAAGACCTTAAGAAACCAAGATAATTAGTACTGTTGATATAGTCAAGCACTCACCTCAACAAAGTCAGTTCCATTTGCTGCAAAGAAAGGTAAACCAGCTTCTCCGGCAATAGCTTTAGCCAATAGAGTTTTCCCCGTTCCAGGAGGTCCATGAAGCAGAACACCTTTAGGACAATAAATGCCTTTATTCTGAAATTCCTCATCATTCTTTAGAATTCGCACAATTTCTTGTAATTCCCTCTTTATATACTCCTGACCCGCAAAATCCTCAAAAGTTACACCAGTTTTCTCCTCTGCTGAGATAAATTTTGCCCTGACAGACAGAATCAAGCATAATCTTAGATCCAACAAACTCAAACAGAAGTGGTCAATACCAAAGTTCAGTGGTGCATTTCTCAACTTACCGACTCTTGCCTAGTGAACCAAGTGCTTGGCGCTTGAGGGGCTGCCTTATCTTTTGGGTAGGGGTTCCAAGATCACAAGGGATTAACTTGGCATAGATTGGCCTTGTGATACTATCGATCCAAACATAAAGTGAAACAAAAAGGGCAAGTCTCATAGACCAAACCACAAAAGTGGCAACTGTAGTATATACTTCAGCTGGAACCACATCTACATTAAAAACCTCTACGTTGACTATTTGCTGATGCAACTTCTTCCACACATCGTTCCAACCATCAATCGGCATTCGGTCTACAATGTGACGACGGAAAATTATCTCCTTATTCGAGTTTTCTTCTTCTCCTAGAGGCTCCCCATCTTTATAATAAGGCAATATCACTGCAACAAAGAACAAAAGTTCAGCGAAAGATTTCAAGAAAATTAGACGCCATATCCTGGCTTTGAGCAGCAGAATGATTGATGAAATGTATCATCTATATTAATCTGATTGAATATCATTTCAGAACATAAACAAAAATTTCTGGAAGACCAATTAAAGAGAAACTAACCACATTGGAAAAAACAAGAAACTGAAATTAGAACTAAGAGCAATACTATCACTGGAAGAGAATCCCTATCAATGACTTTGTACCTGATATCGTCTGTCCGTAATTTGAATATTCCATGTATTGAACACTGTTGGAATCTAACAGCTTCATAAAATCACTAAAATTTATCCGGTGAGAGGTTTCAGGATCCCATTCTGTTCCTTTTAACTTCCCACGCATCGTTAACAATGTTCTACTCCAATCTGAAGCCATCACAAGCTGCCTTTCTAATTGTACATTAGCCTTTCTTTCTAGCTCTTCCATGTTGCTAAGCCGTTCTCTTTCAACCTCTCTTAATCTCTGTAAATCCAACAAAAAAATAAAAAAACAAAATTCAAAGCTTTGAAAACTCCATTAAACGAATTGAAGCTTAAGTATATCAATCAATCTAAATGATTCATTACGTATTAGCTAGCAAGTTCACCACTTTCCATTCTAAAAAACCTCGAATTTACCATTCATACTGCATACTTTTAGCTACTAATTGAAATAGAGATAAACCTCAAACAAAGGATTCGACTCAGCATCTTCTTCTTGTGAAACTGAAGACTCATTAGACTCAAAGCTCGTTGTACTACAACAAGTAATCAAACCATTTCTACTTGAACGGAACAAGCTGAAGTCAGAGCTTAATTTAGCGTCCCTTGGTTTTCTCCGACGAATGAAACTAGATAGAGAACCTCGAAATTGAATGGGCAAGAGGGTATTAGAAGGGTTTAAGGGTTTCGAGAATTGGGTTGGAGTTAAAGAACTCGAGAAATAAAACGCCATTGTTCAAATCATCAGAGAAGATAATTCTTTCTCCTGTAAAAAAAATTTCCCTCGATTTCTAGTAAACGATAGCAAAAATATTTGTAGAGACGAAATTTGAAGCTTGGTTCTTCACGGAGATTGAGAGAGACGATTAAAACGGTGCGTTTTAGCTCACCGGTTTTTAAAGATTACCGGTTCAATTGTAACTGGTTATAAACGGTTTACTATCAATTCCGAATTCTGGAAAGTTAAAAGTTACTAAAACACTGATTAAGACAAAAGAAAACACGAATTAAGACATTAATTAACGAACCGGTGTATGTGAAACCCGATTCTGATTTTGACCAATCATCAAAACTCCGAAAGCTTGATGTCCGGAGGAGGAAAGAGACCGTTAAAGTAGATCTATTGATTGATGGTCTGATTTTTTCGATTTCTTTGGAAAATGGTGAAACATAGAAGCTCATTTCGCTCTTCTTCTTCAGCTAGATTCTTCTCTATAAAAGCTATTGCTCTCTACTTGATCTTCGTTTTTGCTTTTACCATTTGGATTCTCGTCTTCAGTTCTAGAAACATACGAACTGATGATGACCAAACCCAACAACAACAACATCGAGATCTAATCGATTCACCGCCGTATTGGCATCCACGGAAGGTATGTTTTTAAGGTATTTTCGTGGGTTTTGGATTTCAGTGAAGAAATGAAGTGTCTTTGATTTGGTTTTGATCGTAACTCATGATGAGCTTATTTGTGAGATTCAGGATTTGCAGAATCGGAATGATAATACTCAACTTTGGACTCCTCCTTTTAGCTTTGGTTTGCATCCATGTCTCAAACCAACTCCTAAATACAAAGGTACAAAACATAGAGCTCTGATGGATCTATTTGAAGGTTTTGTTTATGAATTCGGATTTGTGATTTGGTTTCATTTCAGTTCTGTTGCTCTTAAAACATGATTTTCCTTATCTTTTGCAGAATACTCAGAATCAGATCATTTTATAACAGTGAGAAGTAATGGTGGACTAAATCAAATGCGCACTGGTGTAAGTTACTAAACCTTTTAAGCTGATGATTTCATGTTAGATTTTTCTCTACATTCATTTAGTTAGTATGTTGTTATTCTACAGATAGCAGATATAGTAGCTATTGCACACATTATGAATGCAACTTTAGTCATTCCTGAGCTAGATAAGCGATCATTTTGGCAAGATTCAAGGTATTTGGAACTCCAAACAAACAAACAAAAACATTACCTTTTTTGTGTCCGTCTCTGAGTTAATAGTTAGGAGATTTATGCTATGCTAAGTTGCTAATCTACACTTCCCTATGCCACAGTGTTTTTTCAGATATCTTTGACGAGGAACATTTCATAAGATCACTGAAAAGAGATGTGAAGGTTATTAATAAACTCCCAAAGGAAGTGGATTCTCTACCCAGAGCAAGGAAACACTTCACTTCTTGGTCTAGTGTTGGATATTATGAAGAAATGACACACTTGTGGAAGGAGTACAAGGTCTTAAACAATCATCTGCTCTGTACTCATATTCAAACACTAAACTTTATAGCTAATTAGCGATGTTGTTAACTGACAGAATAACAACAATGCAGGTCATCCATGTGCCAAAATCAGATTCTCGTCTTGCAAATAATGACCTACCTATCGACATTCAGAGATTGAGATGCCGTGCTCTGTATAGTGGTCTCCGTTTCTCACCTCCAATTGAAAGCCTTGGACAGGTTTGGACCCTTTTACTGTTAACTTGTCTGTACTGACCCGCACACAACATAGATAAGCTGTCATAACATGTTATTCCTTTGCATACCCAGAGAATAGCTTGATAGAAGTTCCGAATCATTGATTGGGTGATTGGGTATTCACCATCACAAGGTTGAACTATGAATAACTTGTATGATGTGTTTGAGACCTTATTAAGAGAAGCTTGATAGAAGAACGAACACATACTTTTCTATCATACATAAGTCTCAGTAGTTTATGCATTTAAGAGGTGTCCTATGGGGCTTCCTGTAGACTTTGGGTTCTGAGCAATCATGACGGTGAAACCACAGAAGCTGGTTGAGCGACTGAAGTCACGTGCTGGGAGATACATTGCATTGCATCTGAGATACGAGAAAGACATGTTAGCTTTCACTGGTTGTACCTATGGTCTCACTGATACTGAATCTGAAGAACTGAGAGTACTTCGGTAATTGATTACTCTCTGCACCTATTCTTAACAAAGTGAACTTCAAATACGTCTTTCTGAAATAAATTTACGGTTTTAAGCTCAATATATCATTGGTTGATCACAGGGAAAGTACAAGCCACTGGAAGATCAAAAGTATAAACTCAACTGAGCAGAGAATAGAAGGCTTTTGTCCATTGACTCCAAAAGAAGTGGGGATATTTCTGAGAGGTCTTGGATATCCTGAGTCAACAGTAATTTATATTGCAGCTGGGAAAATTTATGGGGGTGATGTTAGACTCTCTGAGATTAAGTCCCGCTTCCCGAATCTAGTTTTTAAGGTCTGTTTTACCACCTCATAGTCTTTTGTGTTATTGGCAATCTGAATATTGATATTAAGGTATCTTTTCTGTAATGGTTGTTGTAGGAAACTCTTGCTACGAAAGACGAGTTGAAAGGTTTCACAGGCCATGCGACTAAAACGGCTGCTCTTGACTACATAATATCAGTTGAGAGTGATGTGTTTGTTCCTTCACATTCTGGAAACATGGCAAGAGCCGTTGAAGGTCACCGCAGGTTTCTTGATCATCGCAGGACTATCACTCCAGACAGGTTTTGTCTCCATCCTTGCTTGTTACCTTTGAACTCTATAAAGCTTTTGTCTTCTACTTATTTTTGTTATAGCTCATGAAAAGTTTCGTGTTGTATGCAGAAAAGGACTAGTGAAACTCTTCAGTAAGATGGAGAGAGGACACTTAAAAGAAGGGCCAAAGTTGTCCAATCTTGTGAAGCAAATGCATCAAGACAGGTAACAAAAGAATTATAAGTTCGCTTCAATACAGGTTGGAAATGCAATGAACCTAGAAAAACATGATGTGATAAGAGATTCTTTGGATTGGATTTGCAGACAAGGTGCACCTAGGAAAAGGACAGGACCAACACAGGGGATTAAAGGACGTGCCCGATTTAGAACTGAAGAAGCCTTTTATGAGAATCCATATCCGGAGTGTATTTGTAGTTCGAATTATCATAAAGAATCCATACCCAAATTGCATTTATAGGTGGATAGCTATAACACTTTTTTGGCATTCAACAAATCACAATTTTATCTAAATTGTTGTCACTTGTAATGGAAACAAGAATGAAATAGAGAGTTACTACTGATCGTTGTACACGACAAAAGATTCCCACAATTACAAGAAAAAGCTATTGAACAAAGCGTGTGTTAGATTTTTACAGACAAAAGTTATGCAAACTAAAAGATAACCACTTGGAAGTTTGATGGTTCTCAGCTCTGCTCTTTGTAAGGAGTCCATATCATTTTGCTAACATCTACATCAAGACCACCTCTGCCTGCAGCTTTCAAATGTCGATCCAATACCTTCGGATCCGCGCAGATAACATGTTGTCCTTTCCTGTACTGTATCAGTTCCAAGCTTTGAAGGGTGCTTAAGATATCTTCTGCTTTAATTGCTGTCATGTCACTCAGCTCCTACGTTTTAAAAATACGTTGGGATATATGAAATCTGTTGATGGATAACGTAAAACTGTAAAAGCATGATAAAGGATGTATACCTTAATTGATATGTTTCCCTTGTGCTTTTTCAAGATGTCCAATAATATCCGAGTCCAGTAACCTCTGTAACTCACTAAGCCTAGATCAGAGAGGGGTCTTTCTGGTGTCCCCACTTTGCCCTCTTTCTTTGAGAGTTCATAGGCTATATATCAGGACACAAAGTGTAAGCTTTTTTCAGAGATGCGAGTGAAAAATAACGAGAGTTACTTGAAAGAAGAAAGAAAAAAAAAACTCACAGAAGGCAATTAAGAATTTTCCATAGCCTTTCCTTTGATATGGAGGAAGGGTAAGGATGCAAGCCAAGTTGTAAGCTTCTTCCGAGTGTTTCTCCTGTATCAACAGAAGTTACAATTTTTTTCATCAGATCAAACTAAAACCGAACACGTACATGTTCCAAAAAACAAGGAAATTCGGGAGAAATAACACGACAATAACCAAACAAGAATACTTGAATTCTCTTCAACAGCCAAAAGAGTGCTTCAGTTCTTTGTGATATTGGTTTATTTGGAATATGTTGTAGAATGTGATTCACGAGAAGAAAAAAAAAACTGATAAAGATCCACCCAGCAAAGCTACCAAGAAAACTTCTACATAACAGACCCAAGAGCCAAAGAGTTCTGGTACCTTTGAAAAGTATCCAACCATGTGGCATCCACGATCATCACATTCACAGAGAATATAGAACAGGAACAGATCAACGTCATAGTAAAGGGTTTTGTGGTCAAGAAATAACTTTGCCAGATAACAGAGGTTCTGTGCATAGACCTTGTTCTTCTTGCCATCCACCTGTAAGATGTTACAAATAAAATCCCAGGTCATCAATGTTCATATCTGAATGTGAGAGAGAAGTAGTTTATCAGCTTCCAGATACGAAACGTTACACTAAAGCAGAAAATTAAAAAAATGAAAGCATCAGGATATTACCTCAAACATAGACAATGTAGAACTTCGATAGATTTCATCCCCAGGGGGATGCTTCAAATCGCATTTCCTCTACACAGGAAAAGGACCATTGAGCTTAAGCTAAATAACAAGAATGAACCACAGACAGTAGTCACAGTATGCAGGAAAATTCAAAAAGACTGAAGAACAAAATAATGTAACAAGCCCCTGAAATGATTTACAACAACAAAGAATACAAATAATGAGAAAAAAAACTAACCATATGTCTTTGAAGCTGCTCTTTCCGCTTCATAAAACTGAGGCAAAACTCACAGAAAAAGAGCTTCACGCAGTCATTGTATTCTGGAGGAAATGGAGAGAAGTACCATGTTTCAATCTCATATTTCCCAAGCTCAATTGTTGCTATGTTCTTCACTTTTGTGAACTCCTCGTGTTCACGCAAACTCGCAGCATCGAGCTCTTCATGACCCTGAACACAAATATCCAAAAACATCAGAATGTAGCCAAGTCACAGACTCCACTAACCACAACAGATTTTTTCATTGGTTTAACCAATCAATTACCTCTACATGTGTCTCATCAATCTTCCTTTTCTGGTGTCGTGTCATCTTTAAGCTAGTCGCCTATTACCACAAACATACTTATCTGTTAGTGCAGAACACGGAAAAAAAAAGCTCAAGAATTCAACGACAAAAAGCTACCTTGTCTTCAACTTTTTCATCTAAGGCACATTCTACTGAATCAAGGTCTAGCTGATCAAGCTTAATCCATTCATCCAACCTTCTATTAACTGCAGTTTCACAAGATTTATAAATATCCTCTAATTCAATTTTCAAAATTTCAGCTCCATAAACCATAAACCCTAAATTCACGAATTCAGATACAAAACAGAAAGAAACATACACTCAGTGTAATGAACGTAATACTCGTACTCGTTGCGACCACCATTATAATTCTTCCGGCGCTCAATAACCTTCACCGGATGGTACTTTCCGTCTCTCCACTGACACATTACTCGAGTTCCCACCTCAAGCGGAAGCACCCCCATTCTTCTCTTCTTCGACGCATCCAATTCTGAAGTCGATCGATCGAGTATCGCAGCAGGATTTCGATGCTGACTCGCATCTCCTCCGTTGGTTGCCGGATTAGCGTGGTCCGACGCCGGAGAGGCGGTGATATTCGTCGTCTCTGTATTCGCAAAGGATCCCATTCTTCAGTCGGGTCAGAGATAATTCCGGGTGGATTTTTTTTTCCTTATACGGGTAACGAACACAATCTGTAATGAGTTGGGCCCATTAATCGCTTTTTTCCGACTGGGCCCATTAATCGCTTTAAGAGCTAGTTTAGGCCTGGTCACTTAAATGGGCCTATAGTCTAGTTAAAGCTATTTTAATTGTAGCTGAAATAGTCTTTGTTCGAAATCTCGGTCGAGAGTTTACGAAATCTTGACCAGAAAAATGCTAACCAGAGTCTTACTATAGCGATTTACTTCAACTCGGCCAAAAAAAATCGGAAATATGAAAAAAATATAGGTTTTTGATGTTTTTGGTTAGAAATCGAGTAATATAACTATGTTTATAATTATTTGGCAAAAATTATAAAGAAAAGTGGAATAAAATGAAAAAAAAAAACAGAGAAAAAACATGAAACAAAAATGGAGAGTATTAGGGTTTTGGAATGTAGAATAACTCAGTTTTATCCTTCATTAAATAGATTTTTTTTTTCAACATTACTCAATTTAGAAAGTTTTAAAAGAGGTCCAAAAGGTGAAAACAGGTGCCAACATATTCTGACTTTAAGATAGATTTTAAGCTTCATAGACATAAAATCGGTTTTGTGATTGAGAACACGCGGAATTTTGGAGAGAAATACAGCTGCAAAACTGCACTATAGGCGGAAAAAAATATGTGAAATATGGTAGAAATACATGCTACTCGGATCATCTACCATCTTGACCATTTCTGAACAATCTATAAGAAATTCGATATTCCTAGTGAAGAAATACACGTCATAACCTATAAAAAACCTCAAATTTCGAATAAAAATGAGATGGATTCCGTCGGATACATTGTCCTTCCATATAAACTTCCTCATTCTCAAAAGAAAACAATACCATCATATCTGAATAAGATTTTTTTACGACGCGTCTAAATAAAAATAATTTAAATAGTTATACACTGATTTTGTTTTGTAGTCATAGCTATTCACTAATTGGTGGTTAGTACATACTTATTGAGCAAATTGACCCCATCAATATATATATATAAGATAATAAGAGATAATGAGGAAGAAATTATTTATGAATAAGAGCAAAACAAAAGACAGAGTGAGGTTTTGTCGTGAAGGAGAAAGAGCCAAAGAAGGCTTTATGATTCGTATTAATCAGAAGATTGACAGAAAATTCCAAGAGGCAAAGACGAAAAACAACAACTCATCATCATGTCTCTCAAGTTATGGTCATAATATATTCGCACACCATGTTCCTCTATTTTACCCAAAATCATTTGTAGTAATAAGTTTTTCACATGCTCACTTTACTCTATCTTGTAAATGAAATTATGTTTTTTTTATCAACCAAAGAACTTTATTGTATAATTTCTCAGAGCAAAAAAAAAAGAGTTAGAAATACACAATTTCGAGCTTATTTTCCAACAGTAAGAGATAAATAATTTGTTTCATAATTTAAATAACAAAAAATAAGTCAAACTCCTTTTGTTCTAATGGTTATATACTTCAACTAATGGTTCAAGTATCCGAAATTTGAATGGACCCTACTATACGTGAGTAGGAAATTTTAGAGAATAATTGAGTTCGAGCTATGGATCAAATTTCGTCGATCTCATTGACAAAAAAAAACATAGAATACACCAAAGTAAATGCCAAAAAATAAGTAATATAGTTGATTTGTCCGAGATCTAATTTGAAAGTAAATAATGAGTTTGAGTTTCACCTAGTACTAGTTAGAATTTTTTTGCTATAAATCATGCCAAAAAAAAATCCAAATAAACTCTTGAATTTATCTTATATTTTAAATTTAAAATTCACGTATCCTATTTTCTTTACTTTGGTTTTCAAATAAATGATACCCATTATATAAAATGTTTTAGGTGTTTTTGTTGTTTTATTTTATAAAATATATTTTTTTATAAAATTTAATGTGCTTTTATCTTGAAAGTATTAAAATTCTTACAGTATTATATATTATTGGTCAAAATTATATTAAATTATAATATTAAATAACTTTTTAGGAAAAACATATTAAATTTTCTTAATTCCTTTCAGCTGAAGAAAGAATAAAGTTGATTCATATTTCCAGTCATTTCACATGTAATCACGTTTTTTTCTTTTGTCAATAATTTAATTTTTATTAAAATAATATAGAATTCTAGATTGATTGTAAATTATATATATTAAAAAATGATGTCTCTCCAGAAATTGACACCTCAGCAAAATAAGCTCTTTTTATCAACCAATATAATCATTTTATTAAAACACATCATCAAGATTAATGCCACATATTCAAAGCAATTAAAAATTTTATCTATAAAATAAGACCTTTCACTGCCACCAGATTCAGGATGTTTACGTTTTTCCCCTTTCACTCCCTTTTCACATTTCTTTCACAAATGTCTTTCTAGTGATTTTTCTTGACGTCCAACAACACAACTCAATTTATTTGGTTTTCACGATACTACAGGTTTAGTTTTCATTTGAAAGAATCGAGCAAGGCCAAGAGCTTACATATGACGTATTATGCAGCTCCAACCTTTTAAAACAAACCAAAATCAAGGTAAATAACATACGATGGATTGTATACAAAAATCGAGTCTATAATGAATCTTAACGTTTTTGTTCCCTACATCGTCAAAGAACGTTCTGTCATTGTAGTTTATTGAGATTTTATGGAATTAGATATTGGGTAGAAAGAAGATGAGGTTTATTAGTTTGATCATGACTGTAATTCAAGAATTCTAGGTAAGTTTTATAAGACTTAAAGATGCGAAAATGTTGAATAAATCATCTTGGCATCAAGAGAGAGAAGGGTATCAAAAATCACTCCAAATTCTAGATACCAATGGAGATAACTGGCATGCTGTTATTACAGATTTCGAGAGAATCAACAAGGTTTGTCGTTGCTAACATCAGTATTGCTCTTTTTTTAGACTTAATTTTTGGTTTCTTTGATGTGTAAATGGAACGAACTCAGAAGCCAATAGATATGGATATGTGATCTTGATCTCCTTTATATTTTGAATTGGTCTGTCTACAATTTGATTTATTTACAACAAGGTTAAAAGAAAGTTTCATTGATTCTATGTTTATACTCACCCTTCTAGGATAGAGTTTGGTTTGATGGTGAAGAACAATGAAAAAAGAGGTGATACGTATCAAACACGTGTGACTTGCGCGCAAGGGGTCTCACACCAACATCACTCATATACACAAACACAAGGTAACTTCTTTTGTTACAAATGTATTACATTTTTTATTCAGATTATGAGTATTCAAACATCTCATGCGTAAGCTTTTGCTTGAATGAAGTTGATGATGAATTTGTTAATTGTGGTACTCAATATGAAGATTTTGATTTTGGTAGGAGCTACGTTCGTATTGGCTCTCACTTGATTAATGAGCTGATGAAAAATGAGAAGACAAAAGTCTAAAATTTGCTATTGGCTTTTGAAACTTAAAAAACTTGCAGATGCTTAATGATTTAGTAGATGTTAATAAAGATAAAAAACAGTTCATGCCTCTTTGAAATTCATTTGTAGAAAAGCTAATGTGACTACATTTCTTACCCAACCACAAAATTAGTATTGCTATGGAATACTTGAGAAAAACCTTAAACACAAATCTTATAGAAAGCAATATAAAATTTTTAACTTGTACTAGGAAATCAAACCTATTACACTGCATCATTTTTTATTGTAATTAATTTGATACAACAGAATTAATTTAAGTAAACTGAAACTAATTCTCATAATTCTCAAAATGTTTAAGCAAGCATTCACATACATATTAATTCAAATAAAATCACAGTGTAGCGCGGCTATTAATCTAGTATCATATAAAAGAATAGTCTCAATACTACGAGAAATAGAATTAAAAAAATTAGACTATATGAATTTAATTGTTGGTAAAAAAAAAGTGTCAACACTATCAAAATCTAACATTAATGCAAACATAATAGTAATATTTTTGGTATTTTGTAATTAAATTTAGTCAATTAAGTCAATTATTTGGTCAATATTTCACATTATGTAGCTCGATATAACTAGTATACAAATGTTCATGGTCAGCGTAATTTAATTTTTAAATTTGAATTAATTATCCTAAACATTAATTGCCATACGATATAGTATAATAAATAAAAATAATATTACTTTGTTTATTTATAAATACATAATTTAAGAAACTGCAAGAATAAAAAGACAAGAATCCTCTTTGTTTCATTTCAATCTCTTACACAAAAATGGCTTCTTCACTCATCTTCTTCCTCCTCCTCATCGTTATCTCATCATCAACCCTAATCTCATCTGAAACCACCACAACTTCAATCGAATCAACCTGTAAAACCACAAACTACTACAAAGACTGTGTCTCTGCTCTCAAATCCGACCCAAGAAGTTTAACAGCCGACACAAAAGGTCTCGCCGCCATTGTTGTCGGAGTTGGTTTAAAAAAAGCCAACTCCACCGCCACTTACCTCGCCGGAAACCTATCCGCCGCCGCAAAAAACACTGTTCTCAAAAAAGCTTTAAAAGATTGCTCAGAGAAGTATAACCAAGCTGCTGATTCTCTTCGATTAACGATTCAAGATCTTAATGATGAAGCTTATGATTATGCTTCAATGCATGTTTTAGCGGCGGAGGATTATCCAAATGTTTGCCGGAATATATTCCGGGAAACTAAAGGTTTGGTTTATCCAGCTCAGATTCGTCGCCGTCAAGTGAGTTTGAAACGTATTTGCAGTGTTATCTCTGGGATTCTTGAACGTCTTATTGATCAATAATCGCATTTAATTAAAAAAAAAACTTTGTTAAATTCTCTTTTTAATATCTCGTATTATTAATGAATTTATTATGGAATTTGTAACTTAATGTCGTTTACTCTTCTTATTTTCAATGCATTTTCAATATGAATTGTGGAATTTTATATGTTTTTCTCTTTGTATGTTTACTAATTATCCCATAATCGTGGTTAGTGGGTGCCAATTGCCAAAGATTAGGGGAAAAGGGTTAAGATTTGGGTAGTAGATATATTTTTATATTCGTTTCATGGAAAATATAAATATACTGATATTTTTTGTCTGGTAATTTAGGTTAATTGATCTGATATTGATCCTGCTTATTATAGATAATAGATTAGAAAATTGTTTTTAAGCTATTTAGCGGTAAAAGTTAAAGGAATCACATGTGTTCATCATTTTAACTGTAATTTATGTTGCCAAGCACAACATGTACATTATCTTAAGATTTTCTTTACTAATATGTTGTTGTATTTGACCATGTTAGGCTGTATTTGTATTATCTGCTAAATCAATATTTGTATTCATATCAAAAAATTTCGGATATTCGGATTCTGGATATTCGTAAAAAATGGATATCCGCAGATATTCATATTTGTATCCATCTTCAAAAACTTTTTTTAATTTGTAGTTTTTCATAAAACGTAAAAAGCGTATATTTTATATAAAATAAAGAATAAGTAATGTCTAAAAAAATACCAAAATAATAAATATAATACAAATATAACAATAAAAATAAAAAATGATATAAATTCATATTAAAATGCAAAAAAATACAAAAAACGGATATCTCTATATTTGTATTTGTATCCACCTGATTATAAAATTTAATATGTATCTATTTTGGCCGTATATTTATTTTTGATATAAAATTTTGAAAATAAATTTGAATATCCGACCGATGAGAATATTTACATCCAGACCTAGGCTGCATGTTAGGTTGTACGTGACAAAATTGATTTAGATGAATAAAATTGGGAAAAAAAGGAAAAACTTTGAACTATGATAGGATTTTGTCGGTCTATTGAAGAAGAAAAATAAAAGTCTCGTGGAAAAAAAAATATGTATATGTATTATACGCGTAACTTTTGATAAATATTATTTGTTATATATATATATATTCAATATATGCATTCTACGTGTTATCGCTACGGAAATGTTACACTTTAAAAAATTGCGATAAGATTTTAAAAGTGTCATCTTAAAAGAAAAAGGTAACGTTTAGATATTGAAAACACCAATAAAAGCTGAACTACTACGACTTTTAACACGACGTTGACTGATGCGAACCAAAAAGCAAAAGACGTAACACTTTATTGATATTTATTTATTAAATAAAGTTTTAATTTTGGGTGAAAAAACTTTTATATAGATTATTATTGTAAGTGAATGTCTTCATAGGTCAATGGCTATTGTCTTCAGTTCACTTTCGTAATCAGCTAATCACTACATAACTCGAGTTTAAACACTAATGACAAAAAATTACTAATCAGTTCGGTCTAGATTTAACCGGCATTTGAGCCAAAACTAATGATTAAACCGGGTTAGTCGGTGGACAAATTCGTCATTTGACACGGAGACTATATTTCGCGCCTAAATGGTTCTGAAAACGCGCCAGAGTGACAGTCTCTTTTAGTCTACTAATCCAAAAACCCTAGAAATTTTCCCCAATTTTTCCGAGAAAATTCTCTGCGATTCTGGGCATTGTGTAAGCTATAGAAGATGAAGGGAGGTACGATACAGATTAATTGGCACGATGGGAAGCCGGTTCTAACTCTAGATTTTCATCCGATTTCTGGTTTACTCGCCACCGCCGGAGCCGATTATGACATCAAGGTAATGTAATTTAGATAAAGAAATAGTTTTATTTATCCTAGGATCTGGGTTTTGAACAATTTGTTAATCTATTTTGATTTTAGCAGAAAACTTTGGATTTTGAATGTTTGAAAATGCGATTGCTTAGAAAATAAAAAATCTACATCAGCTTGATTCATATTGTAATCGTTTAAGTGATTGTTCTTCTCACGGGTTCATGAATTTAAAATCTGGAATTGTTTTGGTGTGATTTTTGAACTCGCATTCATCACTGACGAAATTTAAAAATTTCCAGCTGTGGTTAATAAACTCTGGTCAAGCGGAGAAGAAGCTTCTCAGTGTATCTTACCAGAGTAGCCTTACTTACCATGGATGTGCTGTAAATACAATTCGCTTTTCTCGATCTGGTAAGCAATTCGTTGCTATGAGTAAAGATTAGTTGTGAAAGATTACCAATTTCGTATTATCACTTAGAGATATTCTTCAGCTGTAATTATGTTAATATCTGTGTCACTTAGTGGTAATGACGGTTGTATGATAATGTGCAGGGGAACTACTTGCCTCCGGAGCTGACGGTACGACTGAGAACATATCTGGTGGCTTTTGCATATATTGAAATTGAATACTCAGTGAAAACAGTTGTGCGGTTCTGTTTTTTTTTGGTTATAATGCAGGAGGCGAGCTTATTATATGGAAGTTTCATCATGGTGAAACCAATCAGCCCTGGAAAGTTTACAAGTCATTATCGTGAGTCCTTTCATCTGAATAATAATGCTACATTGTCATGCTTTTGTAATCGTTAAATTAGTGGCGAGCAAGAACCATCTTCTAAGAACAATGGTCGGGTGTTGAAATACTGGTTCAAGAGGGGAAAATGGTTCTGTAGGCTAGTAACGTGGTGGAAAGAGTATGAAAGTTATACCAGAATTATCAATACAGACTCAATCGAATGTATAGGCCATGATGTGAAGCATGTGTTGCTAAGAGAATTATTTTTAATTTTTGTTTGCCCTGCTAGATTTCATCGGAAAGATATCCTGGATCTTCAGTGGTCTCCGGATGATGCTTATCTGATTTCTGGCTCAGTGGACAACTCTTGCATTATATGGGATGTTAACAAAGGTGAGAAAGTAAAAGAGAAGATAAAATTGTTTTTCATGTTAAATTCCAGATTTGCTGCTTCTCAAAATTAAGTATTTGCTACAAGGTTCTGTCCATCAGATACTGGATGCCCACTGTCATTATGTTCAAGGTGTTGCCTGGGATCCCTTAGCAAAATATGTAGCCTCTCTTAGTTCAGACAGAACATGCCGTGTATATGTCAATAAGCCTCAAGCCAAGAGTAAAGGTGTTGAAAAACTGAATTATGTCTGTCAGCATGTTATCACGAAAGCAGATCAGCCACGGGGCGATGAAACTAAGGTTAGAGTCCTAGAGAGATAAGTATTTCTGTATGATTCATTCTACTATTCAGGATGCCTGATTTCACATTGACATGATATGCAGACAATGAAAACCCATCTTTTTCATGATGAGACACTACCGTCTTTCTTCCGAAGATTGTCATGGTCACCTGATGGATCTTTTTTACTCATTCCAGCAGGTTATACACTTCCAAAATCAGTACTGTTTTTAAAAAATTTATGCTAGATCATCATATAGCCTGCGCAGGTATTATCTATGTTTCTAAAGTTCTGTCATCATTGAATTGCACTTTCAGGTTCTTTCAAGCTCTCACCCACGTCCGAAGCTGTAAATGCCACCTATGTCTTTTCTAGGAAGGACCTTTCAAGGTAAGATAATCATCTCACCATCTCTTGGTTGGTAGTCGCAGGGCGTGTGGAACATATTGTAAGGATGTAAGCTTTTCGTTTATCTGAGCCAAGTGACCTCACGAACTTGGCCTTAGGTATTACATAATTAGAAAACAATGCTAACCCTTACACTAGATCATTTCTTTTTCCATGAGCAGACCGGCTCTGCAGCTTCCAGGTGCCAGCAAACCAGTTGTAGTGGTTCGGTTTTGCCCTTTTGCGTTCAAAATCCGTGGTTCAACTTGTGGTACATATTATCTTTTAACATTATATTTAGAGTCTTTAAAGATAGAAAAGCAAGGCCTTTGAGATAATATTTTCTGTCGTCTGCTAAATTCGGTGATCCCAAACGGTATTTTGATTCATGCAGAAGAGGGTTTCTTCAAGCTGCCTTACCGTCTTGTCTTTGCGATTGCAACATTAAATTCGGTATACATATATGACACAGAGTCCGTAGCTCCAATTGCAGTCTTAGCAGGTCTCCACTACGCTGCAATAACCGATGTAACATGGTAAGAAGAATATGCACATTGATTTTAGATAAAGAATGACCCTTCCCCAAATATTCATGGTTTTAAACTGTTTACGATCATCATTTGTTAAACAGGTCACCTAATGCTTCGTATCTAGCAGTGTCCTCACAAGATGGCTATTGCACACTAGTTGAATTTGAAGATAACGAACTAGGAGAATCCATCCCCATTTCAGGTTTGCTCTTAGTTTTTCCTCTCTTTTACCTTCCAGAATCCGATTTGATCCATCAAATCAATTGCAGTAGGAAAAACACTCATGGATGCTGAGAACAAAAAGCATGGTTTAGAGAAAACCGATGAGCCGGTAACAGAAACACAACCAGACGAGGGAAAGAAACAAACTGAACCAGAACATAACGAAGAGAACAAACAGCCATTGCTGAGCAAAATTACAACAGATACTAAGGAAAAAGACCATGTTATACAGAAAACCGATGAAGTTATGACAGAAGCAACACAAGAAGAAGAAAAACAGCCATTGCAGAACAAAGTTACCACTCCTGTCCCAAATAAACCGGCGAGAAAACGCATCACACCGATGGCTATCGATTGACCACTAACGGTAAACTAACTACTGATATCTACACTTATATACAGTCTGTTTTGACTCTGCTACAGTTTATTATGAATCCATCTTGGCCCGTTTCAATATCTGTAAGGCCCAAAAATTGTTTAGCTAATGAAACTTCAGTGTTTGTTGGGCTTTTCCGGCCCATTTAAGGTTCCAATGGGAGAAATTGACCGGTTTAAAAAATCCATTATTTCCAAAACCCTTTGTTCCCCTAATAGCCGTAAAGAAAAGTGAATTTCATTCTCTGTTTATTTCTCACAATCAGATTCAGATATTTTTTTTTTTTTCACTTTCTATTTAATTTTGTGAAAACATTTATTTTATACACACACCTATGATTTAATATCTCCTCTCCCTCCAATGGATTCTCCGAAACTCCCGTACTCTCTCTCCGCCTCTTCTTCAACTCCATTAGATTCCTCCGCCGTTAAACCTCACCGGAAAAACCGTCTTTCTCGTAATTGCATCCTCATCATCATCGCCATCTCCTGTATTCTCCTCCTCCTCTTAACCCTCCTCATCTACTCCACCGTCTCCAAATCCTCCCGCAACCACCACAACTCAGCAAACCAATCCCCTACAACCGATCATCCTCCACCGAAAACTCCTCTTCCTCCTCCTCCAATCGCTCAGATCCGTCTCGCTTGTAACGCTACACGTTTCCCAGACCACTGCGTTACATCTCTCTCTAAACCCGGTCAAGTCCCTCCGGATCCTAAACCGGTTCAAATTATTCACTCAGCAATCTCCGTCTCCTACGAGAATCTCAAATCCGGCCAAACAAAAATCAAATCAATTCTAGACTCCTCAAAAGGAAACCAAAACCGCACAAACATCGCCAACATTTGCCTCGAGATTCTCTCTTACGCCAAACACCGAACCGAATCAACAGACATCGCTCTAACAAGCGACAAAATCAAAGACGCTCGTGCGTGGATGAGTGCAGCTTTAGCTTACGAATTCGATTGCTGGTCAGGTCTCAAAACCGTCAACGACACAAAACAAGTCATCGACACGATCACGTTTTTCGAAGATCTCGTAAACCTCACCGGAAACGCGTTGAGCATGATGTTATCATTCGATAACTTCGGAGACGACGTCGTTTCATGGATCCACCCAGCAACAGAACGAGACGGGTTTTGGGAAAAAGCTGGGCCGGGTTTGGGCTCGGGTACGGATACGGGTACTGAAACTAACATAGGTTTCCCGTCTGGTTTAACGGAAGACGTGACGGTGTGTAAAAAAGACTGTGAATACAAGACGGTGCAAGAAGCCGTTAACGCAGCGCCGGATAATAACGGAACCGTTAAGTTTGTGATACGAATAAAAGAAGGTGTTTATGAAGAAACCGTTAGAGTTCCGTTTGAGAAAAAGAACGTCGTCTTTATCGGTGACGGAATGGGCAAAACGGTAATTACAGGATCGTTGAATGTAGGCCAAGTAGGGATGACAACATTCAACTCTGCAACTGTCGGTGAGTTTTTTAAAAACTTCTTAAAATCTAAAACATTTTTTTTGTCTGCAAAATTCATTTTTTTGATCTGAAACTTAATTTTTTGTCCGAAAAATTCATTTTTTTATCTAATTTTTTTTATAATATTTTATTTCGCAAATCGATTGACAAAATTCGATTTATAACCGAATTGTTTCGACTAGAATCGAATGTGATTTGAATTCACATTCTATTACCAATCTGAATGAGTTAACTTTTATTTTATTTTATTTTATAATTTAATTTACTTAAATGGGAAGAACACATTAAAAGTCAAACATTTTTTTCTGTTGTCATGATTTTAGAGTACTGTTTCTGAATTTGCTTCTACGTAAATAGAATATCATTTATTGTTTATTTGATTGTTTTTATAATTAGTTAAGTTATGTCAAATGAATGAATGAGATTGATCCTGGTTCCACTAGAGTCAGAACCCATGTGACATGTAATTGGAAAATATCTATTTTAATATCTATTGTATGAACATGTGAAATCTAGAGCTTAAAGTTGCTAAATTTGATAAAAGATTTGGATAAAGTTCCGAGATTTATTGTTTCCTCAATCTGATACATGTTTTTGGTTTTCGGTAGGAGTACTTGGCGATGGATTTATGGCTCGTGATTTGACTATAGAGAACACTGCAGGAGCAGATGCTCACCAAGCTGTTGCGTTTAGATCAGACAGTGATTTTTCAGTACTTGAAAACTGTGAGTTTCTTGGGAATCAGGACACTGTTTATGCTCACTCACTTCGACAATTCTATAAACAATGTCGAATTGAAGGCAATGTAGACTTCATCTTTGGTAACTCAGCTGCTGTATTTCAAGACTGTGATATTCTAATCGCTTCTATAAACTCCAAAGTCCAGCAAGGTGCAAACAATGCGATCACAGCTCATGGGAGGATTGATGCATCACAAACTACAGGATTTGTGTTTTTGAATTGTTCGATTAATGGAACAGAGGAATACATTAAGGAGTTTCAAGCTAATCCTAAAGCGCATAAGAACTATTTAGGAAGACCATGGAAGGAGTTTTCGAGGACAGTTTTTGTGAAGTGTAATCTTGAGTCTTTGATTAGTCCTGAAGGATGGATGCCTTGGAATGGAGATTTTGCGTTGAAGACTTTGTATTATGGTGAGTATAAGAATACAGGTCCAGGATCTGTTAGAACGAATAGAGTTCCATGGAGTAATGAGATACCGGAGAAGCATGTTGATGTTTACTCAGTCGCCAATTTTATTCAGGCTCATGAGTGGGCTTCAACGACGGCTTGATGTTGTAAAGGAAAATGGGGTTTTAGATTGGTGGAAAGAAGAAAGGAGAGAGAGGTCGTTATTGTAACTTTATTGTAGTGTGTAAAATATATTAGTGTTGTATCGTTATCTCTCATTGTGATTCATAGATAATCATTGAAGAAAATCAATCGAAAAAGGTTTTATCATTTTTTGAGTGATCGAAGAAAGTGAAACGCATTACCTTATAACTTTAAAGATCTTATCATATTTCTCGAGTGGTTAATGACACTTGACTTTATCACGTAGATATGCATGAAAAAGAGAGGAACTTTATAGTTTTTTTCTTTCTTTTACTGTAATCGAGAGGTTCTGGTTTATAGAAATACCACCGATTCCGACTAGTAGGATGGCATCAATTTCGGACTTGGATCACTGGGCATAATACTCGAATCCAAAATATCTAAAATCGAACTGAATCAAAATATATAAAATATCCGAACAGGTTTTATATTATGTGAGTATAACTACCAGAATCCGATCGGATAAACCCGAAACTCAAATAGGTATTCGAAATAACCAAAATATATAATTTATTTATATATAATTATTTATATATATATACTATTAAGTAAATAAGTATTCAAAATTATAAATCTAAATTTAAATATACTAGTCAATTTAAAATCAAAATAACTAAAATACCTAAAATACCAAAAATATTGAATAAATTACCGGCTTTTAAGAAATTTTTAAAATTTTCTAGAAATATATAGATTAAAATATTAATTAAAAAATTTGGATACCTGAGCTCGAACCCAACCCGAAATAGGATGATTTATGAGATCCATACCCAAATCCAAAATTTAATATCCGACCCGAACCTTATCGGATACCCGAATGCCAAGGCCTAGTTCTCATACATTGCAAATTGACGCTTAGGAACCGGAAAAGCCTGTATAAATTCTCCTCCTAAACAAATCATATACCCATATCCCTTATATGATATTTGGAAACAAACTTAAACCACTAGTTTATCAGTGCCCGGTAACTTTATAATTTTTTCTTTTGGAGGAAACCGGTAAATGAAGGATTATGTTTGAATCGGTTCAAAGGATGAAATAGTAAGTTACTTTGTTATTTGACCTTTCTGCAAACGTATTGTAAATGACAATGATGAGTTTGATAAAAAGAATAACAAGAGAGAGTGACACACAAAGCTATTTGTTGAAGGAGAAACAACATGGTAAGGATACAAAACACGATCTTTTTGGTGTGAAAGAGCGACAAAGGTCTTATATTTATAGGTCGGAATCAGAACTTGTTTTCTCCTCCTTTGGTGGTGCATACTGTATAGTGAGACGGGATCTTTCCCATGGGTCCAAAGGCACTCGAGGTGGTGGTTGAGGTGTTGCTGGTTTTGACTGCCTTAATTCGTTCTCTCTATCGATAAACCTGCACCAAGAAAGAGTATGACAAGTTGCTTAGCTCACTAAGGGAACTTCCTAACTAGAATAAAGTACCAATATAAACACTAGATAATGTGCTACTGTGAGAAGAATTAACAATGAAGGGAAGAGTATGACTAGTTGCTTAGTTCACTTAAGGATACTTCCAACACTAGAATTCAACCAGCATCACTAGTTACGGAAACACTAGATACATATGTGAATTCAAAAGTTCTGTTTGATCTTAAGATAGCATCATCCATTTTGTCGTGATTGTGGCTACTGAAAGCTGATATTAATGTGCTATTGGGAGAAGAATGAACAATGAAGGAAAGAAATTTGGTTACTCAATATAAGCCATTGGTGCAGCATCACCAACACGTATGCGAGTTCGAAGCATTCTTGTGTATCCACCAGCTCTATCTCTGTTAACACATAGAATTTGGTAATGAAGCAGAGTACTAAGATGACATAGAAGATAAAGAAGAGAGACGAAGTTTGAAGATTCACTTGTATCGATAAGCCAATTCTGTGAATATCTTGTGAAGTACATCATCTCCTCTAACAAAACCAGCAGCTCGCCTTGCTGCAGCGAGTGATCCCTGTGATCATCATTTCATCAACTATATGGAAAGATTTAACTTCTGCTATATATCTCAACTAAAATCATCTAAAATACTAATCCTAAAGTAGCAGAAATCATTCCTGAGCTTAAAAAGAGTTGAGAGCTCCAATTTGAGAACATTGAAAGCACAGTTACAGTTCCAAAACAGCTATGGTATCTATTTATACAAAAGAGTTAAGAGAGCTCTAAAAGCTCAATGATCATCCATTAGTGTAGCTAATTTCTTAGACATTTTGAATAAATATATGAACAATACCTCTTTTCCGAGTTGAACCATGTTATCAGCAAGACGACGAACCTCTTTAGCCTGCAATATCAAATCTTAAAAGTAATGAAAAAAGCATTTCTACGAAGATTCAAAGCAAGTTTTGAAGCGTAAGATCCTCGATTCTCGCTACTCGACTTTAAACCCTAGCTAAACCCCCCCATATCAATCAAATAATTGGGGAAAGAAATGAATCATACCTTTGCGACAGTGGTCTCAATCCGCTCGTGCTTCACCAATTGAGAAACCATAGTCCTGATAAGAATTTGAATAGATATGAATGTAGAGAATCCATACTCACGACCAATCGAGAGAGAAATGCACGAAAATCAACCGGTTTTGAAATTTGCTAATACGAGAAGAAGATCAAACCTGAGCATGGACATACGGTGACCAGCTGGCCGGCCGAGCTTCCTGAACTTCGTCATTTCTGCGACGGCTAAGTGATCGGAGAATGCGATTGAGAAGACGAAGAAGAAAGAACCCTACGAAAGTGAATGATAAACCCAGCTTGTGTGTGGATCCTTAGCTCATTAATGGGCCGGGCCTTATCAGATTAAACCCAATAGAATATTATGCTGTTTATGTCATTTTACTGGGCCCGTTTATTAAAATCTTCATAACCCAAAAATAATGGGTTAGGCTGAAACATCCAATGGTAAATTAAAGGCTCGGCTGCTTTTTCCCCCTCTACTTATTTATTTCTCATCGAAAAAACTTATACTTTTTGGCTAATTAATTTGTACCCTAAACTTTTTAAAACTTCATATTAATACATCAACTTTTGAAATTAGTCATATTACTATGCTTGTAATTGAATTTAAAAAACCATTTGTTGTGTTTTTTTTACGTATTGACATTTGGATTTTTGCGTCAAAACGACATCGTTTTAAAAAATAATAATTTTTATATTTTTTGCATAACTGAGAATTGAACTCATGACCTTAGACAACAACTACAACACCTAAACCGTTGAGCCAAAGTGTCTTTCATTGTATTTCATTACAAAATATTGTATATATCGCTTTGTTTTTTGGTTTTCGGTTATTTTCCGGTTTATAAAAATCATTGTTTTTTATTGATCTTTTCCGAGTAAAAATCATTTCCGAGTAAACCAAAACATATTTTGGTTCAGTTTAGTTTTAAAACTATTTTTTAGTTGGTTTTTTTGGGTTAGTATGTTTTGGTTTGATTTAGTTTTGGTTTAATAAACCGAGATTGAATTCCAAACCAAACCGAACAAAATATGTTTCGGTTTATTTCGGAAATAATTTTTACAAACCAAAAAATAATTGACACCCTGATTGATTTCAAAACCAAACCAAAACAAAATATGTTTCGGTTTTTTGGAAATAATTTTAACAAACCAAAAAATAACCAAAAACCAAGATTGATTAATTCAATAAAAGACAATTTAACTGTCTATATACAATTTTTTGTAATGTTAAACAATAGAATACACTCTCGCACAATGGTAAAGGTGTTGTAATTGTTTGTCAAGGCATGAGTTCAATTCTCAGTTATGCAAATTTTTTGAAAATTATTATTTCTCAAAACGACGTTGTTTTGACTCAAAACGCAAAACACGAGAAAAAGACACAACAAACGGTTTTTAGAATACAATTACATGCGTAGTAATATGACTAATTTGAAAAGTTGATGTATTAATACAAAGTTTTAAAAACTTTAGGGCATAAAATAGTTAGCCGAAAAATATAGGTTTTTCGATGAGAAATAAATAAGTAGAAGGGGAGGGGGGAAAACAGTCAACCCTAAATTACACAGTGTAAATTTTAGCCCCGACGAGTTTTTTTTTAAGTAGTCTAGTGGCTTTTAATCTTATTTATAAAATTTTAAGTAGGAAAATTCGATTATTGGTGTCCGAGGATTTATAAAGAGAGCACTAGCATTGGTCCCAACGAATTTAGCTTAAATTTACCCAATTATTTTGTGATATCAAAAGAAAACCTCAAGAATTACGTGAAATACAAGTTGAATTATGAAATTACACGTGAAATAATCCGATTTGTAGTTTAGATATCTAAGAATTACATAAAGAGAAAAAAAGATCATTTAAAAAGTTAATACAATTTTTATTTCTATCTATGTAGCCTTCATTATTGTTTTTTTTGTGAAGAAGAGGGAGTAAGCACCCAAATTTATTAATTAATCATATCCAATACTACAAGCAATTCTGTCGAAGGCATAAATGGCCATTCATGTCTTCTAAAACCATCCAATTCCAATGTATAAACGATGGACTAACACTAAAAGAACAAAATCTTTAAAGCAATGAAAAAGCATAGTTTACTAATTTAGGCAGTTAGTTTTTCTATACACATAAGATGTGGATGATTCAATTCTTTTATAATAAGTTATAGTACAAACGTGGTAGAAACGTATATGAGAATCACTAATCTTTGTCTTAAGAAAACCTGTAACTACATTGAAATTCACTTCCAGTTCTAAACTTGTGATTCTGTGTTCTCGAAAATTTACTAATCCAAAATATACTTCTTGTAGTTTCGCCAGAAATGCCGAACATATACCAACATTAAGAAACCATCGCACCACAAAATTATGTAATTATGTATAGTATAATTTTTTATCAAATTATTAATAAATAAAGAAAAAGAAAAAAACTAAAAAAATTCAGATTTAACTTTCAAGGAAAACCTAAATCTGCCATATATAATTAAAAAAAAATTGGCTAATCATTTTTAGGAAGACCTTTTACGGTTAAATTCATTATTTTCATCTTTCACATTCTCTATTATTTCTCGTCTTCTCAATCATAAAGTTGATGGTTTAGCATGTACTGCAATAGAAACAACTTATGGTTAATCGATATACTTAATTTTTTGATCCTCATTATTAATATATAATCTATTTTTTTTGTCAATAATATTGGGCCACAACTGACCAGCCAATTAGTTAAGTTCTTGCATATTATAGGTGACGGGACTCGATTCCGAGTTGTGCAAGTGCGTCTGCCATTTAGTTGACTTACTCATACCACTAGAGTAAAAACCACTTGGATCAATATATAATTTATGGTTGACAAAAAAAATCACTTTCAGAAATTCTCAACTATATTCGAAATTTTTTTCCAATTAAACACATAATTTCTACTCAACATTTATTGAAAAAAAAAAAAAGACAACAAAAAAAGTTAACTGACATGCACTTTTCAGCAGACGACAAAAACGAAAGACTAATGTTATAAAACAAAACGGTCCAAAGAGAATAAAACAGAGATCCCAAATTTCATATATTGTAGGCGGTTTTGTCGACTCTTCTCATCATTCGCATATAGAGTCAAAGACTTAGGTCTCAAAGTTGGACTCTTTGAGAGTTTATAATAATCAATCTTTTTGTAACACATATTAATAACACCACTTAAGTTAAGAATCCAACAATATAAAAACAAAAATAAAGGTCATTTCAACATGTATAGTCTAAATTATTATAAAATATAGTTTCTTTTCTGTATTCAATATAAGTGGTCCGGATCCAGCTCATTCATGGGTTCCTCAAGAACAACTTAGACTTTAAGCTTATCTACTTTTTTGATAGAATACTTTAGCATACAATAAATAGTCAAATACATACATATTCGATTAGTTTCTACTTATACCATTTTTGATACTTGACATTGTAAACGAAAAAGAAAATAGTTTTGATATAAGTGAACAATTATTTTTTTCTGAACCGATTTATCAGATATTATTTTCTTCTAAACCAATACAATAAATCTATGAATAATAAGATTTAACTAAATTTAAAACCAAAAAATAACCATATGAATACCTTTGATGCCGCATGCAAATATGATTTTATTTTCAAAAATACTCGAAATCAGAATATCATATTACCATCTTTCCAAATTAGTATATTGTCATTAGATTATGTTCCTTGGATTAAATATAAAATATTATTATCTTCTCAAATTACAATATTACTATTGAATTATGCCTAAGTATAGCACAAATACCATTTTTTACACTAATGCAAGATATAACCCATAACTCAACTAATCTACAAAGAAATCAACAACTAATGTGGCTCTAAGTTTTATAATAAAGTTTAAGACGTGACTTCATATTCGAGTAACATTATTATCTTCTACCAAAAGTCGAACTTAAAATCAACGGATTTAGGCATTGTCTCAAATGAATTTCTACCAGCATGTTACCACAATTTGGTTTACAAATACCACTTTTTTCTGTAATCAGGAAGTTCGGATTTTTGTCCATAATCTCTCTGGTCTGGAGACAACATTTGATTGTATTATTTCTGGTCTATATTCTTTCTCTTCGCTTGAGCTTACTTGTTCTGGTTACAAATAGCATTTTGAGAGGACGATATAGTATAAATGATTTGATTGGTTCCAAATTCCCATAGTGCCTTTAGTTTTTTATAGATTTAATATGTTTATTTTAAGAAGAAATAAATAAGACCACAAGATGAGGAAAATATAAAGATGATTAGGACATATATAGGCTTATGTCTATGTCGTGTGTGATGTATTCGAATCTTCTAAAGACAAATTGAAAATCACATGTTACATCCTTGCATATTGTGGCTCAATGGGGACTATATGACGTCTTTTATTCATCTTTTTAACAATTTTTGGACCTATTACCAACAGAATATATTAAAATTCGTATTTCTAAAAAAACAAATTCATAATAACATTATTATGATTGGACAAGAACATAATTATTTCAATGAGTAATGAATTGAATCTTCTTCTTTTTTATAGTTATATTCACTATTCAAAAATTTCAATTTGTTTACACTTTCTCATATATATATATATATATATATTTTCTTAAGAAACAAATCCTAATGAGTAAAAAATATTAATCACAACGGCATGAAGTGTGTCGTTTCGGAATCAAAACGGCATTATGTGTGTCGTTTTGGTGTCGTAAGCGGAAAGGCAAGATCGTGAATTCACTTTGAAGACTTTAAGAAGATCCGTTAACATACGTCTAACGGCGGGAGAGCAATTACTCTGTAACAGTAACAGAATTTTTGTAACTCCGTTAGTAGTCGTAACGGCTTCTAACGCTTTATCTTCTTTGAAAAGATATGAGACGCTCCAAAGCACCGTCACGGCGTGTTCCGTCGCCGTCGTTGATACTTTCATTAGCTTTTTAACCACCGTCTTCAGACACTCGCCGTCTCCGCCGCAGATGTCTGATCGACCTTCTTTTGTTGATGCTAAAATATCGAGAAGCTTTAAGGATTTCTCAGTGATTGGAACACTTGACGTTGTTGGATCTGATAACAATTTTGTGATTTCTCCGATGAGTTTCTCTTGGATTAAAGAGAGTTTCACTCGTTTCGGTGAGCTGATTCCGATCAAGCAGGATAAACTCGATTCGATTAAGCTTGGATTGGAAGATTTTCCAATTGATTTGATTAGTTCTGTGATTAATCCGTCTCTCTCAGCGATTAATAGCTTTGATTCAGCGTCGACGGCGATAAATTCCAGTAAACCGGCGCAATCAATCTTCAATTCGACATTTCCGGTTTTAAATAAACCGGCAATAACCGTCAAACGATCTCGACCGTTGGTTAAAATCAGATTCGAAAACCGTCTCCGATCTGAGATTATATTTCGAATTTTGCTCAGAATCTTCACAGCTTCCTGAACAACGAGTGATTTCGCGGCGGAGGTAGATTTGAAATCCACCTGACTAATAAGATCCACGAGAAGTCGTACGAAATCATCTTTACCGGCGAGAAATCCTTTATTATCATCAGATTCTTTAGCGAATCGAAGAATCTTCGATAAAACCTCACAATCATACTTCTCTTCCTTCTCGATCTTCACTCTATCAATCGCATCAGCGATTTCATCTCTCGTCGGAGCAGGTAATTCCGTCGATTCAATACAAGCTCGACGACGAACAGAATCAGACCAAATCTCAATAAGATGTTGAAGAGTCCGATTAGGTATAAAATCCTTATTCTGTAAAACTTGCATCGTCGCCGGACAAGTATTATTCCCACCGTCAAGCCACCGTTGGATACTAGCTCGATCGTAAGTAACACCAGTGCAAAGACTCACCGGAGATTTCATAACGTCAAGAGATATCGGACATCGGAAGAAAGTAGGAATAGTAATACATAGATCATCTTTCCTCATATTGCTCCGCCGTTGATTTTGTTTTACCGATTTGCTAAATTTGAAAGCGTGTAGAGAAGAGAGAGAGAGTGTTTCTGTTTAAGAGAGAGAGAGAGTGCGTGGGGTTTGGTTTAAAAGATGAAAGAGAAAGAGAGTCAAACTTTGCTGACGTCAAATATCACTTTTTTGACGAGCATTTTAGTATTAAATAATTTTCAATACTATTTTAATGACTAAATCGAATAATTTTCACTTTTTCTTTTAACATAAATCGAATAACTTTTCTTTTCTCTTTATGCTACTACTCTTATAAATAAATATACACTTGTACATAATTAGAATAAAAATTTTGAAAAGTTAATGAAAATATATAAATATAAATATATATCATAATTCCACCATTAATTTGTAAATAAAATTATTATTTTTATAAAGAAAGCTTCGGATTTAGCTTAGAACCTCCATTAGTCAAAAGTTTTCACGTGTATATTTTCACAAAAATTAATTAAGAAGATTTGATTTTATTAAAATACTAGATGATGTTAAGTAATATTTGTTTGTTTTATTAAATTAAATATTAAATAGTTAAATCGATGTTGTGATTATTATAGTATTCAAATTTTAATTTTGAATGGTTTGAGAATTGTGATAATTGTTTTAGGTGGGTCGATTTTTAAATAGATATTATTTATTAGTTTTTCTATTATGATTAGAAAGATTTTTTTTAATAAATAACAATTAGGATAAGGATATAATTATAATAATCTTGTAGGATTTATAATTAATTAACTAATAATATTTATTCCAGATAATAATAATTAATTAATTAGTTATAGAATCTTATCAGAATATAATTATGTGATAAATATTATGTGATAATATTTCATACTAACAATACAACTTAGTCCAAAACAGACAATATAACACGATATTTAAATTAATGTTATGCTAATAAGAGATAAATATTTTGGGTTTTTTTAGTTATTTTTTCACTTTTGGTCGTTGGTCAAAGAGATCTTTCGGCGCGCTAAACTAGAGGTGTTCAGTGAGTTAAATCTCAGCCATAGATTTGGATTGTTGGAATTTAACGGTGAAGATTTGCGGAAAGTGGATGCAGATATATAGGAGGAGAGTGGGGCCCATCTTCCACCGTCTCAAGACCGCACCGAATTAAGGGTTGAAATTGCACATTTGAAAGTTCTCGAAACTATATTATACGACCCCTTTATTTTAGCATTTATATAAGAAGTTCCCGTTATTTTATCTTTTTATTTTTTTCGTCCACTTTTTGTAATTTTATAATTAAAAATGGAAAAGATATGAAATGAAAAAGAAGAATAAATGAACAAAATTTTATTCAATTGACCGGACAGATTCTAAGGGCTATAGATTGCATCTTCTCTTTTATCTTCCACTTCAGTTTGTTTTGTGTCTGCAACTAGTAATACATGACATTGACATTATTTATCAAGCTTTACCTTTGATTCTTATTTTAGTCTTGTCTACTTCTGTTCATTACAATCTCACCCTGTTTTAGTTTGTAACCTTTTTTTATTTTTCTTTTGTTAATATTGGATTGATAAGATCTAGTTTATAGTCTAAAACCCATCCATAATTCTTTTTTTAAGTTATCGTAATGCATTGGATATGAATCGAACTCTGGTATCAAATCATTAGCTAGATCATTCTAACTACCAAACTAAGAGCAACTCGACAATTATCATATTCAATTATATTTTTTTCTCAACAATTAAATCGATAATGTTTAATCTATAATAATTTTTTTATAAATTTTAAGTCATATCATACAAAAAATATCAAACTATAGTGAAAAAGTTATAGAAATCGATTTACACTTATTTCAAACTAATTATGCATACTTTTTTATATTTTTATAATTAGTTAGTGAATAATGGAATAAATGTGAACTTGTTTTGTTTGTTGTTTGAAATATTAGTAGTTTAACTTTACAGAAAGATTAATTTTTAAACTATAATACAACTAAAAAGAGAAGAATAAAATTTAACTAAAGAAAATAATTAAAATAAAATAACGTTATCTACAGAATCGTTTCTATCTTTTTCCAATGAAAATTGTCAAATGGTATTAATTAAAATTACACACGTAAATTAGTTGTGTATTGGAAGTCCTAAACCGAACTCGTGTTTCACGGAAATACTTCAAACTAAAGTCAGAACTAAAGTCAAAGTTGATCTGCTTGAGCATTAAACATTGATTTAGCATTATGATTTTTGAGGTTTTCCATTTAGAAATATAATGATGAATAAGCTAATTAAGACTGAATTTTGTTTCAGCTACTTAAACAAGTTCTTTTTTATTAATCAAAATTTGGTTTTTGTTTTTTGTTTTGTTTTTAATGACGAAGCTAATAGTCTGACCTATAATATTAAAATATTTATTGGGGTTATTTTTATAAACATTGATATAGTATTTTGGGAAAATATCTTTAATCAAATAGTTAAGCTTATATTAATTATTTTCCTATTATAATTCAACTTCAAAAAATTGCATATCTCCACAAAGTATTATTAACAGTTTTCCTGATATTTAAAATATTGATTGAAAATTAATAGTTAGACAAAACTTTGATAATTGAACCTTTTAATGAGTACTAGTGCAAGTGGTATTTAGTCCAGTGGCATGAGTAAATCCACTAAATAGTAGGTCCACTTGTACATCCCGATATCGAATCCCACTACCTACATTATGCAGGAATTTGGTTAATAGGCCGGCCAGTTATGGTCCAATATTGTTAAAATAAAATAAAAATGAGTACTACTAGTATATAAAATCTGTTTGATAAAACTAATTGCTTGCACGTGAGAGGCTGCGTGTTGTGGTTGAATCATCCACTCACGTCCCACACGTCTACGTTTTATGTTTGTTTACATGAACAAACGCCAATAAAGGAACCATGAGTGTTATAATAGACTAAGAAATTGAATTTTCTAACTATTTAATTACTCTCACCTATTATCTATTCTCATCTATTTCTTTTGATTATAATATCTTCTTTGGCAAATAAATAATATATTAAGATATGCTTCAAAGTGTTAAATTACTTCAATAAAGAACAAAGTGTTAAATTTGTTACTGAAAGTAATTTTGGTCTAATGGTATGTAGAATTGGTCCGTTACATATATACTATAGGCGAAAAATTAGGGTTCATAAATATTAGGGTCTAAATATATTAGAGTTGAATAATTTTTTCGGTTTAAAAAAGTTATTGATCTTTCCTTTTCTCTTATATTAAAGCGATTCTTATTTTAGGTTTTATTGTCGTTTCAAGAAAGAAACTAAAATAATATTTATTTTATATAAAAAAATTTAATCAAAAATTAGTAATTTATTTAGGATTTTTCATTTGTTCAATCTTCAATTTTTTCTATTTTAACTAAAATGTGAAAGAATGCAAAAAAAATATCCTATTTAATTAAAATTAATTTAATTAAAATTGAGTTTCACTAGCAATTGAGATTGTTTTTTTTCCCAGTTTTTGTTTGGTTTAAATATTTCATGTACCTTTCGATTAGTGTTTTTCTTTTGAAATTGAAGAATTTTTTTTTTGTTTTAAATAGGGCCTTCAACAATGTTGGACTAGTTCTGACCGTATACTCTTATATCTAAGAATCAAATCTCACTGTTTATATTATATAAAAATTTGGTTAATGGATTAGCTAATTATGATCCAGTATTAAAAAATAACAAATAAAAATTTTGTTGCTTAAAAAAGATTGTCAATACACAAAAATAGAACATTACACCATAAACTTATTGTAGAGCTCCAAAGTCCTAACAATGGAGACAAAATATGGAAATATGCATAAGTGAATAATAACTCAGGTCTATAAATAAGTTTAAAACGACATGGGCCAATCAAAATAGCGAGGCCCAACAAAATAAATATGTGGCATGAGGCTTCCATGCTATATAGATGGGCCTTGATAAGGAGTAGATATTTCATATGAGCTTCTTAGCAGAAAAATCTGTAATTTAAGGCCCATTTAATTTATTCATTTCATCCAAATATTTATTTGTTTCTAATATCTACGAGTTCCACATGTCTATACTAATAAATGAGTAAAAGTAATTCAATAGTAGAAGGCCTAAGTGCTAAGGGCTAAGTACAATGACCTTTAGTCCCAAGGGCTAAGTGCTAAGGGCTAAGTACACTAACCACTAAATGGTAGACGCACTTGCATATTTTAGGATCGAATTTTACTGTATGTATTATATAAAAACTTGGTTAATAAGCCGGCTAGTTATGGTCCAATATTATTGACAAAAAAAAGGTTAAGTCATCAAATGTTTATGAACCCGATTGAAAATTGCTTTTGTTGCAAATTTTTTTGTAAAAAATTTAAATTAAACCTTTAGTATTCTAATTTATTTTTGACTCTAAAATATGATTGATTAAATTTAAATATTTTACAAAGAGTTTTACTTTTCAAAGTAACTAAAGCAGTTGCTAATCGGCTCTATATTTACTGGGTTTTTTCACCAGAATTTCCTTTATGATTGTTTTTTATTATCAACTCAATGGACAATAATTAATCTATAACCCAAAATCTAACACATTTAAAAAAATATATTCACATGGAAATATGCATGAACCATTAACTAGAACATATAACCTACTAAATTAAAAAAGCTTGACAGTCTATAAAAATTATTTTAATTTTTTTCGAACTATATTATGTTTTATCAACAATTCAATCTATAACATAAATTCTAAATTTTATGATGCATGATTAAACGTCGAGTTAGAATCAACACATCTAGAGTGTTACAACTTCACAAGCGGAGAGAGAAACTTCGTGCCGTTTTTAGTTTAATGATAACACAAACATGACGTTTAGAATGGGCTTGTGGTCCTTGATGACCAAAAAGTCGCGAATCAGAACACGTGTGTCGATCACTGTGTTGGTCAAAGTCAAACCAAAATAATTTCAACCAAACGTATTTATTGTTTCTACGAAATAAACTGTAATGTCTCCGACACATATATGGCAATTTTTACCCATAGCTCATACTTTATTTTATTCTTTTTTTCTTAACGATAAAGTTATTAATTGTTCATGTATGGACATGTAAATTGATGTAAATTGATAGTATATTTTAATTATGAAAATGTGTAACATTAATTCATCGGATAATCAAAAAGTCTAACGAACTTGTTCGCTCACTCAATTGGCAAAATAGATACCCACCTTAATTAATTTATAAGCATATGCACTGCACTCTATAATTAAAATTGGTTCGGATATCTATATTCATATAATCTAAAACCTATTCAGGTATTTTACAAGTTTCGATTCAGTTTGGTTTCGAATATTTCGGATTAGGTTTGGTGGGATTTTGGGTTTTGAATATTATGTTCAGCTTTAGACTAAACAAATAGAAATAACTATATATTTACGTAAATGTTTTAAAATGGTGACTAACCGAGTTTAGGGAGACTGACCAACATTCTTTCCTCACCTAAAAAAATGCGAAAGATTGAAGAGTTTATTCATTTGTTTCTCTTTTCATTCATATATAGTAGAATTATAAAGCAATTTTTTTTTTTAATTTAGCTTATGTAAACACTATTTCAACTGCGTGATACTAATTTTTATATTAGTGAGATATATAGTTGACAAAAAAAAGATGTATTTTTTTTTTGTCAACAATTGGATCGACAAAACTTGATTCATAGCCTAACTCACACCTTAAAATCATTTTTTATTATACTAGTGTAGTGGGAAGGAATCAAACCCCGTTCTCCTGAGTCATTAGCTGAATCATCCTAACCACCAGACTGAAAGTAAATCGGAAAAAACAAATTGTATCTAAAATTATTAAAGGAAAAATAAGAATTGATCAATTATTGTCGATTATTTTCTAGATGAAGACTTATTGACATGTGGTCATAACCTAAGTTTGACCCAATATTAAAATATATTAACTACTAGTTGGTGATCCGCCCTTTGGGCGGGGTTTGATATCATTGTTACGAAATAGCATATAACAAAAGCATTTCGATACAGTTAATATGTTAAAAATAAATATACATGTTAGGAAATTTTTTGAGTATAA